>JAJVHD010000110.1:0-146403 GCA_022207745.1 Brachionus rubens | reverse complement strand
GAACTGATGTTCACCTATCAGACTAGACCCAACAAACCCTAAATATCATAAATGCTTATTGAATGCTTATTAAATTTCTGGGCATATATCTGAAAAGTGACAAATCTATGACGTGATAAATTCGAGCGTAGACTGTATACTAATTCAAAATTAAAACGCGTACCTAATTAGTGGGGTTATAATGTTATGACTGCAAATACATGTAATTTCAACCCTATCGTTTATTTTTCAAAACTGTTAATATGCTTGGATTATGAGTATTTTGATTTCATAGTTGGACTCAGAGTTCAACTGTCTGTTAAGAGACGGTTTATACTTTTACTCTTTTCGATATTATTTCTACATTGTTTACCTCACGCCTATGGATTATACCAATTCTAAAACAAGATAATATTCTGAACTGAAAATTTATGAGCTGAAAAAGGCACCGATTAGGTCATTTTTTTTTTAAATTCTAAAAATCATCTAATAAAAAATCCATTTTTCTTTTACAGTGTACTCTCGATTTTGTTAAAGGTCTGGGCAACTCTAAAAATATAAACATAATCAAATTTTAACAGAATCGAATCGATTTAACATGGAAAAGGCATTCACAAGGAATTCAAAATACTTTAACAATATTGAAGTTTAACAAAATAAACAAAAGTATACTGTATAGGGTTTATACTGTACAAACTAAAAAAATATTTTAGACGCCCCCTAAAAAATTGGCTTTCCTAGGTTTTCATTTGTGTAGATTACTAATTTGAGTTCGAAAATCAATTTTTTATAATTTGTGGACGTTTTGCATTTCCGGAACCTTAAAATTGACCAAAAACATTTAAAAAACGACACAAGATTTTATTTGTATTTTTGAATTTACAAAATAGTCTTAAAATTTAATAAAATAATTGAAAATTTCATAAAATTAATCGATTCGATTTTGAAGTTTTTCGCATACCATTTGATTAAACTTTTCCAAAAACATTGGACTAATATTAAACATTAAACTCTCAATTGTTTCGAAATGATTTTTATTACTTAAAATATTTTCGTCTCTCATTTCCTTGTTTATGCTATCAAAATCATGTGAAACAATAATATAACCACTCGAGTTCAATTCAATACAATAACTTTTATTTTCTAAACTAGTTATGTTTATAAACGCTAGTGAATTATTTTTTTCAAGGACATTGGAAATCTCAGCAAACTTTACACCAAATCTAATTTCATTTACGCATCTTTCGGCTTCTTTAGCAAGTGATCTTTCGAATGCTTCGTCAATTTCATCGGGTAAACCACTGAGCAGCAAACTCATTTATAAATTAATTTAACTTAACTATAACTAAAATTAAAAAAAAAATAAATTATAATAATAACGAATTAATTTAAAAGAAAGCGACGTCATAAACAAAAATTTTAAGTTCATAAGCAAAAAAGTGATTCAGACATTTTGAGATAATGCTTTGTATATTTAAATAGATCCGAAATGTACATAACTTTAAATTTGCTTCTTTTTTATTTATTTGTTAAAATTTCTTTCAAAAAAATATTATAATTTTTTTGTTGTTAGCTAAATGAAGTAATATTATTCGAAAAATATTTATAAAGAAAAAAATTTGGTGATTATTCAAGAAATAAAAATGGCTCAAAGGAAAAAGTCCGAGTATGAATTTATCCAGGACAGTTTCTCCCCGCAAGTAGCTGTTTCATGTAGTTACGATGCTGAGATGATTTGTCGAAAAAATAATCTAACATTTGTTGAATTGGTTCAGCCTTTTTCAAGATTTAATAGTGAAGGTAAAATGCGATGTACTTTATGATCAAATTGAAAAAAAAATCAAATAAAAAATTGTTTTAAGTGAGAATATCAGATCCTTCGAATAACTTTGCGATTATTAAAAACTTTAAAGTTGATATCAAAGATGTTAACTATATTGCCCCTCAAACAAGCGCAACGAAAAATGTTTTAGAAAAAATAGTGTCTAGTGAAATAAAATCGACAAATGTTTATGAAAAGAATTTCGAAGGAATCAATTATAGCATCACAACCAACAGTAACTGATTAAGAGTTTTTTATTTTAATAACCAGTTTTTTATTTAAATTGGCTTTTAGTTAGCACGCCTTGGTATGAATCGTGGAGAGATAGTTTCATAAAATTAAATATTCCAGGTGATCATGAATTTTTAAACAATTTTTTAGCATGTAAGTTTTGTCAAAATAAACATAAAAAAGATAGCTAGTTTAAATTCAAATTTTATTCTTTAAGGCGTTTTTGTCGTATCAACCAGCCATTTAGATCCTCTTGATCAATTTCAGAAGTTGTTACTGCAACAACAAACACAGGCTACTCAAAATACAAATAGATCGATTAGATGGTTTTTTCCAAACTTTTCTAACGTTTATAAATATTTTGTTCTGCTGCATGACGTACAAGAAGGCGAGATATCCAAGTAAGTTTTTTTTTCATAAACAAAAATAGATAATCAGAAAGTTACATATATTCTATAAAAAGACTAATATAGACTTGAGACTCAGTATTAAAAGTTTATGAATTAATAAACTATGCCTTTGTTCGATTATGCAGCATAAAAACTAAAAACTGATATTTTTAGCGGAAAGTTCAAAATTTTTTTAAATTTATTTAATTAATAATTATAGGGTCCTCTTGAAGTTCAGAATGATAAGAAAACCTTCTTTTCAGCCTGCATGCACTTAATAATTTTTTAGCTTTGAAACTTTGATTTTATGTAACATTTTGATTTTTGACAATAGTTTTGTTTTGACGATTGAAAGATGTTCTCAGTAGAGTTTTTGATTTTGAGTCGACTTTAATACCAAGGAATATTGGAAACAGGTCAACTTGAATGTTTGAGTGGCTAAGATTAAGATGAAGTAATTTTAGTTTGATCTATAGACAGCTGTTGTAAAAGTGGTGTGATCTGTTTTCGTTTTGTTAATCGTTAAACCGCGGCAGATGTAGAAATTATTGATCGCATTGATTGCTTGTTAGAGTTGAAATTCGATGTCTCTCTTTGTTTCCAGTAAATCAGATGGTCAGGTAATCGGCAAAAAGAGCTTGTCGGATTTCGGCTGGGATTTGCTTTGCAATGTCGCTAAAAAACATATTAAAAAAGTTTGGGGAACACTTTTCATTTTTAAAAACATAATGAGACACCGATTGAGATGTTCATAGTTGTGCATAGTTTTTCTTTGACCTTCAATAAAAAAATTCTTCCTTCAAGAACGTTTTTTATCCATTTTTTGATTTTTGAACACATTGGAAGACTGTTGATTTTGTTTAGTATGCCATTGAGGGGGCCTTTGTCAAACGCTTCTTCGAGGTCATTGGTTTTTTGTTGAAGCCTTGATTGATTGATTAGGTCTGAGTTTATGGTCTTGAGTAAATTTTTTTTCTAAAGCCAGATTGAGTTGGAGGTAATAGCTGGTTCTCTTGTATCCATACTTGTAATCTTGAATTGATGATATTTTCTAGGCATTTGCTAAGGCAACTGATGAGTGATAATGGCCAAAAAGAGGTCACTTGGTCAAGTAGCTTGTCTTTTTTCGGAATCATAAAAATCTGGGAAATTTTCCATTCCTTTGGAATGTAACCGAATTCCAGTAAGGCCTTGAAGAGGTTGAGAATTCATGACATCATAACAATGGGATGATTTTTTAAGGCTATGTTGGTGATTCCATCGTTACTTGGTGACGCTTTGTTTGGGCAAGCTTTGATGTTTTCAACAAGTTCCCTTAGACTTATTTTCATGAAGAGTTGGTCAATTGTATTTGAGTCAAGTTAACTTGGAAAGTCTTTTTTTTTAAAAGCCTTGTCTAGTTTTTCTGCAAATGCCTCTGCGATGAGTTTGAGATCAGAAGCAACTGTGTTACTTACTTTTAGTTTGATGTATTCATAGGTGCTTCGGTTTCCAATTTCGAGTTTTTTAACAAAGCTCCAATGTTTACTTTGAGCTTGGTTAAACATGTTTAGTTCTTGAAATTCGTGTTTCATCTTATCGAGTTCGAATTTCGAGGTTTCAATGTTGATGATCACATATGTTTGTCTCCAGAATTTGGTGTTATGAGGAAAAAAAATTTTATCGAACTAGAACAAATAGATAGGTTAGGGTTGAGATGTTAAGAATACATATGTTGTTATTTTCGATAATTTTTGAGAGAGTTTCATCAAAAGATTTTTCAAATAAATCGTGTTGTAATTGATGATGCTGCGAATCGAACGAGAGAATATGGTAAACGATTTTCATTTTATTTTCTTTTAGAGCTCATCTTATTTACGAAACTCTTAAAAATACATATGGTTCATCAAATTGTCATTTACTTCAAATCAATTCAAAGCCAATTACGGGCAATGATTCTTTAACGAACATTTCAAATGAAGCTAATTTGGCAAACGATTTTGACCCTTGGCTCCAATATTGCAAATTGAACGATTTGCATTTGAATAATTTTGGTTCAATTGACAGCGATAAAATTTCAATATCGAGTATTCATGATTTAGAGAATGAAAATGATTCATCATCACAAAAAGATTCCGATACAAACTTTCATCCTTTATCAAGTATTGAAAATTCACTTATTTTGCCTAAAGAAATCAACCAGCCAAAATCTAAAAAACATGGAATGTGTCTTTCTTTAAGTGATCACGATAGAATAAAAACGTTTTTTAGTGAATTTTTGCTAAGAGGCCTCGTACCGTATACAGAAAAAACCATACGAATTTTAAACGAACAAGTTCAATCGAAAAAAAGTATTTTAAAAGGATTTAGTTTGTCGAGAAAATTATTTGGTTCATCTTCATCTACAACAACATCATCATCTTCAACAACAAAATCAGTTTCAAGCTCACCAATCGTGTCATTGTCTAATGCAAGTCTATCTATAACAGGTTTGGATTCTAATTTAAGCAGTCCGTCAAATTTGAACAATGGATTAATTACAATAACTAATCAATTTATAAATACGAATGATGATTATAATTTACGTCGTTTAGCTGATTTGGCATTTATGTTTCGTTTGTATGATCTTGCCTACATAAATTATCATTCTTGCAAAAAAGAGTTTACCAATTACTTGAGTAATTATAATAGTAACAGTCAGTCAAATAATCAACAATTTTTAAATATGAAAATGGCGCTAGCGGGTTCTCTCGAAATGGCTACTATTGCTAGCTTTATGCAAACGTCTCAAAATGATCAATCAGCTATTTCTGTTTCGTCATCAACATCAAATAGTTTATCGTCTTTGAGTTTAAGTAGTAATGCAAAAAATGTAAACACTCAATACATAGAGGAGGCCTTACAAATATACATGAATGATTGCAAAAATATATACTATTCAACAAGATGTACTATATTTAGCACAGATATTTTAAGAGCATGCTCATTTCATTTAAAATCAGCATATCAATACATCAATTTGGCAAATGATGAACACGATATTAGAAGTTCTTTGTTTTTAGAGCAAGCTGCACTTTGCTTTCTAGTTCAATCACAACCATGGTTCAGAAAGTATGCTTTTTTTATGTCTTTAGCGGGTCATAGATTCAACAAAATTGGCCAGGTAGGTTGAAATCCAATTTTTAAACAAAATCAAAATCTAAAAAAAAAAAACGAATTTTTAATCTTATTTAAGAAACAGCACAGTTTGAGAGCTTACAAGCAGGCCTTACAAATATATTCGAAGAAATCATGGTTTAAAGTTTTAGATCAAATAAATTACACAATGAGTCGTCAAAACTATCATTTAAAAAATTTACCTGAAGCGTTACTTAATATTGAGAATATACTCTTTAAACGAAGTTTTCAAAGTCATTCGAACAAATTATCATTATCAAAAAAAATACACCACAAACACAAAAATGATCAATCAATTTTAATCGAATTTTCAAACGAATTAAATATTCTAAAAGACTTTTTAAACTATCACAATTTGATTAAATTAGAAAAATTAAATGATAATCCACTTAAACTAGAATATCCCAATATTTATTTACCAATAGTTGACTTAGACAGCATAAGTGTAAATCTAAATCCAGTTGAAAATTTCCTCATTGATTCATCAAGTAGGATACTCGTTAATAATTATAATCAAACGCTTAAATTCGAAGAAACAAATACGAATTGTCTCAAGGAAATATGGCAACAACAAGAAGAATCATTATACTATGCAAATTATCGTACTCACATTCCTATTTTATTTAATCCACAAAACAATTATTTTGATAAAAATAGCGATAATAGACACATGCCAAAAGTAGTTGTTGATGAATTTGCTCAAATTTCATTCAACATGAGAAATGTTTTAAAAATAAACTTGTTAATATGTGAATGTACTCTTTTATGGAAGTATATTGATCAAACTTGTTCAAAGACCGATACAGACTCAGCGAATACACACTTTGAAATTTCTAATCTAGAAAACGATGATGCGAGTATTCTCGAAAATTTTGTCGAATCAACAACCATCAATGAAATAATAATACCTTCGAATACTCAGGTTAATTTAAGATTATTAATAAAGCCTAAAAAATGTCATGGTCATCTTCAGATACTTGGAATTAAATACAAACTAAAAATCGAAAATTCTCATTTGTATCAAGAAAAAAATCCTCAGCAAAAGGCTTTTTCGTTCGGTTTATATGGTAAACAGCTTTTTGATCTAAAAGGTAAGAGACTTAACAACACATCACAGGCCATGAGATCCATATCATATGAAAAAGATAATCGTTTAAATTGGAAAACTGTTCAAAATATGCCATTGTTACAAGTAATTTACATACAAAAAAATCTTTTTTATTTCTACTCTTTTATGGTCGTTTATGAAATTTTATTTGTGTTTTGTTTAGATACAAATAAGTCATTTACCAAAAGAAGTTTTTTGCAATCAAATCGATAAGATAAAATTATATCTTACTAATTTAAGTACAGAGTGTTCAATTAAAAATGTTAAAATAGCGTGTAATAAACCAAATTCATCGTTTTTGCATTTCAACTCGATAGGTTCTAATTCTAATTCCATGTTTTCCGATGATTTAATTATGATCGACAAAATAGACACAAAAGATGATAGTTCGAATTTTCAAGACACAAATGATTGCTCAATAAATAAATTCCAAAAAAAAGAAATCGATCATGAGTCTATATTTAGTTTGAACGAAATTGATATAAAACCAAAAGAAACTTATGAATTGGACATGTACTTACGTGCTAGTGATATTATTGGATCCGATTTGTATAATTTAACATTCTTTTATGAGCCATGTATAGAAGAGCCTTTAGACAAAAAACAATCAACTCACAATCTAAAGTAACATTTAATTCGTTATTTCTCTGTCATTTATCATTCACAATTAAATTAAAATAATCTATATTTAGATACCGAACAATTCGATTTAGTTTTTGTATAAAAACATTTGAGCTTATAAGCAAAGTAAAAACCCATACAATAAGCTCTCAGATAAGTACAAAATTTATGACGAACCTGGAAATAACCACAAATAAATCAACAGTAAAAACAAATTTTTTAAAAAATATTGCACTAGAATGCATTAAATTCAAAATTAAAACATTGAATTTTTTCTTAACGAAAAACGGGACCATATCTTTAGTTAGAAATAATTCTTAATTGAAAATTTAAATTTAAAAAAATTCAATTTTAACTCAGAAAATTTAAAAAGATAAAAACAATTTTTTTCTAAAATTATCTGAATGACCACAGAAATTGAAACTTTTTCTTCTAAATAAGTTAGTTCAATTTAGTTTATAGCACATGGCCAAAAGACGTGAGTCTCATGGAGTCTTATAGAGCAAATTGATTCCCTGGTAGAATAGAAAATCCAAGACTGCTTTTTTAACTAACTATAACTATATTTAATAACTAACTAGACTGATTTAAAAAAAATAGGCTTGCGAGTCGTATTGACTTTGCAAAAAACGCTTACCTGAAGAAACGAATGGGGTGATAAAATCGAGCATAGACTGTATTTTTTTTTGTTTTTTTCTATCTAAATGCAAGGAGCCTGGAAAATAGTGCATTTTTTTGCAAGCATTTGATAATTTTAACGAAAAACACGATTTAAGTTAATTGAATTTTTAAAGGAGGATTTGAAAATATTAAATTCAATAAGTCTAAGTCAATGTTGGAAAATAATGGGCTTGAAAAATCATTTTCCTTCAAATAAAATCAATAAATTCAATACTAAAGACAATTTCGATGAAACTAGTGGACCCGAAAATTGTATGTCGTTGGTTGTCAAATTAGAAGAAATCCAAAGAGAAGTTAAGGATAAAAACAGTACCAAAATGTTCATTAGTTATAATCGATCGAAATGGTTGAATGAAAATGACGTGATGAAATCCTCTCAAACTCTTACTGGCTCGAGTTTGGAAGATACAATTCTCAGTATGGTTAAAAAAATTTACCGCAATAATCCGCAAAGCATACATGGGTCAAATGTTTTTATATTTTTAACCCTATATGTAAGTTAAAATGAATTAATTTTATTTATTTATTTTCTTATTTAGCAGAGCTTATTTAAGCTTATTTTTGAAATAGCCTTTTCTCACTCGTTTTCCACATTAATGGGATAAGTGCTTTTTTAAAACGAATATTCAGGATTTCCATTTAATTTTGCCAATCAAAAATTCAATATTTTTTTATCTAGCACTCACAGGCGATCAAATAAAGCTTCATTTAAAATTATTAATTTACTTACGTTTAAGATAAAGGACAATTTAAGTTTAATAAATTAATTATGTTTAAGATAAAATGGAAAGAAACAGATATATTCATACTCAAAGATATTTCTTTAACGAATGTTTTGAAAAAAGCTAAAACAAAAGCTGTAATGCAATCAGATCAAAAAACAGTCATTCAAACTATTACTCCAAAAGAAATTTTCATCACTTTTAATTCAATTTCAATCAATCTAAAAAAAATAACAACTAAAAGAATGTTTTTGGTTGAAATTTTTATTGATTTAAAAAACGCAAGTGATTTTTCAACTTATGATTTGAAAATTGTGGCTGAAAATGATTCGTAAGTGGTTAAATTTCCAAAATTTTGTAATTTATTTATTATTAGGCTTTTTTTAAAAAAAAAAGAGTTGATGAAAAAACGACAAATTTTTTATGGTTGGGTTGCAACAAAAGATATGTAACAGTTTTACCAAAAGAAGAAAAAAGAATACAATTTAAGCTTGGAATTAATTCAAATGGAGTGTTTGATATAAGCAGAAAAATGAACGGAGAAGAAAAAACGATGTTTATAGCAGAAAAAAACAAAAATATATCATTTGAATCGATTTTTTTATCAAAAACAGATTCAAATACTGTATTAAGTGATAACGTTTGTCCGATTACAATATTTTTAAAAGATGAGACGACTAAAAGCGATATATTGTTAAAGCGTTTAAATGCATTTAGTATTATAACAGATTTTATCTGATGGTAATTTTTTTTGTTAATAAAATATATTTTTTAATGTAAAACTAATAAAAGAAGCTTACTTGTTTATTTTTTTAATTAAATAGTCGGTCAAATATCATGGGAATGTGAAGTTTTGTCTCAAAATCCCAAAAATCCCAAATGGATCAAAACATAGTCCATTATAGCAACTTAAGGACCATTTTAAATTATTGCAGAGATGAATATTATTATTATTATTAGTAGTAGTTTAAACTGCAACTTGAGATAACTCAAGTAGAGCTCTATTGAGCTATGGCAGTCGCCTCAACATATTCTAACAACCATTCATCAAGCTTGGCTTTAAATCTATTAAGGTTCTTTGCTTCAATCAAATCTTGTGGAAGCTGATTCCAATGGTTCACAATTCTATTTGTAAAAAAGTTATATCTTGAAGGACAATTTTTTACCTGTTCACGAGATAAACACTTGTTATGTCTTCTTAAATTGTAATTTCTAAAACCATCTCTGTTGTTTAAGTTGTAATTTACACCTCTCTTTAAATTGATAATCTCCATGTTGTTTATTAACTTATACATTTGAATAAAATCACCACGCAACCTTCTTGTTTCTAAATTTGTCAAATTTACATTTGATAACCTTTGTTGATATTCAAGGTTACGTAGCTCGCGGACTAATTTGGTCGCTCTTCTTTGTACTTTTTCAATTTCGTTTATATCTTTTTTTAGAAACGGGCACCAAGAGCTAATAGCAAATTCTAAATGTGGACGGACAAGAGACGAGTAAAGTAGTTTAATTACATCATGTTTCGGGTACTTAAAAGATTGATAAGAAATAATTAATAAGAAATAATAAGATTGATAATAAGAATAATAATAATAAGAGTAATATTGATAAGAAATATTTTCTTGATACAGGGAGCTCATGCAAAACTCTGCAAATCTGCAATTTTAATTGCGTATTTAAAAAATAAAATATAGTGAAAATAATTTAAATTGACTACGCAATTAAAATTGCAGATTTGCAGAGTTTTGCACAACAGCTCCCTGTATCAAGAAATTATTTCTTATGAATAATATTCATCGCTGCAATAATTTAAAATGGTCCTTAAGTTGCTATAATGGACTATGTTTTGATCCATTTGGGATTTTTGGGATTTTGAGACAAAACTTCATATAGCCAAGTATCATTCTGTCCTTCATAGAATTAAACTAAAAAAAAGTACAGAGTTTAAGCATTACAGAGTTTTTTATTTAGGGCTTTATCTAAGATTCAGTGTGTATGTTACAACGAAAGCATCTTGAAAAATTGATTTGTAATGTTTAATTTAAAAGTTATTAATAATAAATTGAATTGAAGATGATTCGACTGATATGCAATTTAAAGATGTACAATTAACGTCATAAATGATTTTCGAAAAAGGTTTTCAATTTCGATTCCATTTGATCCATTTGATTTTAATTTAAACTATTTGTCGTTTTGAAGACCTTAAATATATTTATTGGCTTATCTAAACGCGGGGATGTAAATCCTATGACTGTATGTAAATGTGGCCTTCCACGTGATTGAATTTGAACGACGAGAATACTTTTTATTTAACCACGTTGATCATAAATTATTTTCGAATTTAAAATTTTTTTATAAGAAGTTATAAAATGACAACGTTATCACCATTTTGATAAATTCATAAAAATCTCCGCCTGTTTTTTTTTAATTGTTAATTAGTTTATTTTCTCATGTGTTTCGATTTATTTTAAAGAAACTGATCACTCTTCTTAATGCCCCCCTTTAAATTTTCTCAATTCAACAAAACGGTTTTACTGAGAGATAAGTAGCCGAGTAGAGATCGACCCGCATTTTTTCTCTGTAGTTGAGTCTTTTAGCATATAGAAATTCTGATTTTTTTTCTAGCTACCATTCAAATTTTCCAAAAATGGACCTTCAAAAACCTTCCTGAAAGTTCAATGAAGATCCAGTGAACGTTTTTAGAAGCTTTGAATAACCAGGCTTGTATATATTGTAAAAAAAAATAACGACTCGAAACAAGAACTAGTATGCAAGCAGATAAATAATCGTCCTATTAGTCTTGAGAAAAAAAAACAATAACTAAAACTTTAACTAAAATAACTGCCATATTTTTTTTTAAATGCATTAACTTATTCAGAGTTCATATTATCAGGAAGTTAATTCCACTGTGAAGCTGTTGTGTTTGTAAAAAAGTTGTACCTTGAAGCACATGCTTTGACAACTTGTCGATACTTTCACTTGCTACTCCTTGTTGAACTGGGCGAGAAGGTTGTTTTCGAATTGGAAGCTTTTATTAATAGGTGATACCAATCGACGATATCGATTACTTTGATGTCTTGTTTTTTGAAAGGGTTCCAAGCTACTGCAGCATACTCAAGTTGCGGTGCGGTAAATTAGACAAACCTTTTTGCTACCGCAAAATCTCTTAAAGCATATTTCTTCTCAGATTATTTTCTTTCAATAGCTATTTTAAAACTCGATAGTAATTTTTTAAGGTGTTTTAATCAAAAAATGCAATTTTTTAGGCAGAAATAAAAACTTATGCGGAAGTGGGATGAATTGTTAGATTTGAAAAAGTTATATAACCAAGCAGTCATTTATTTGTATTTGGTAAATATTTGCAATTAAATAAATAATTTTAATAAATATAGTTAAAAATGTCAAATATTATGCAAACAAAATTTTTAAAATTTGAGTCTTGAATTAGATAAAAATATTATTGGATGTTTGTCTTATAACACTTACATAAATTTTACATACGGTACACCTTATTTCTAAAAATATGACACTTTTTTTCAAAATTCTTGACTTGTTAAGTTCTTTCTTTAAAATAAGAACAAAATTAAGATTTAAAATAGAATATATTGAAAATTATTAAAAAAAATGGCTTTTAGTGTTATATTTTTGTTTTTTCAAATCTACTTAATTTGAGTTGAAATATACCTTCAAATGAATAACAGTAGATAAGTAAGTTTTTTTACATGTAATTGTGAACTAGAGTTTATGGTATGCATGAGTTTTTGAAAATATTGAATTTTAACATTTTTTTTTCTAACAGTCATATCGAATATTTCTAAGGTAGAAAGGAGTGAACAAACATTTTTAAAAAAATCTAAGTTTTCAATTTTTTTTGAAAGCTCGATTTGAGAAAATAAAAGAAATTTTTTTATTGGTTTAATAAATAAAAAAAATCATTTTTATTGGCTCATTACTTTTAGAAATAGCGAATTAAAAAAAACTCTGTTTTAAGAATAGATAAATCATAAAAGCTAATAAGTATTTAGAAAAAAATGATTAAAATTGAGATGAAATTAATATATATAGTTTTTTTTATTCTAATTAATACACAAAGTTGACATTTTTTAAAGTATTTTAAAATTATTTTCAAAGTCTTTTTGCTCAAAATTTTCTCATTTCTCAATAATGTTAATTTGGTTGAAAGTTGAAAATTTTTCAAACGTAAATTTGACTAAGAGGTAGACAATTTTCCTATTTCTCAAGATTTTGGAAATAAAAATTGACACATTTTAATTTTTTTATATTTTTTTGGTGTTTTTTATTTACTTTATTAAACCAATTTAAAAATTAAAGAAGAAAATATTCATGGGTGTTTTTTTATTTTTATTTTAAGGGAAAATTTCTGTATATTATATATCCACAATTTCAATCATAACAAACTAATCCCAAAATAAATCTTTTTCTTATCAATTAATATCACTATTTTTAGATTTCTCTTTATTTTCTTAAATGTTGAGTTTATCATTATTTATATATTGAGTAAACGTTTGGTTTCAAAAGTTTTAATACACTAAGGGTAGCTAGTTATAAGCTTGATGATCATTTGATTTTGTAATTAAAACTTAAGATATATTACCCTTTTATATCATTTTGAATCCTTTGTTATTTTATTTTTTTGCAGCTTTTGTTATCGATAATAAAAATTATTTTTGATTCGAAATTCAAATTTGTTAATTAATTTTAAAAATTGAAGTTGCCCAAATTCGTTTTAATAGAAACTAAAAAGATTAATTAAGAACAAAAAAAAAGAAGAAAAATTGCATTAGTGACAAAAAAGACTAGTTTTTGTTATATGGAAATTTTATTTTTTTTTAGTACTAATAGTTTTTATATATTTTTATAGATATAACGTTTTAATTTAACTTAAAAATTTTATTTAATAAAAAAAAACTTATCTCGTTTTAAGCATTTTTTTTTTGTTTAAAATGCAAAAAACTGTTTCTCAATTACAAACCCATTTTAGTTTATCACCGTATTATTCGTCGAATGCAATTATGCCAAATGTTTCAACTAATGTCTTTTCATCATCACAAAATCAAACTAGTTCTCAGGTAAATAGCAACTTAATTATTTATTTATGAAAAAAAATGGTTCATTTTTATTTTCAAATTTCCAATTTTCAACATAATTCATACGCTGGGTAATATAGAGTTCTAGATATCAGTTTTTTTTTGTATTTAATCGGTATCGGAATATTCTTCAATCAAATCGAATATTAATTTTTAGAAACAAAGCATTTAAATATATAATTTTTTAATTTACAGTAGTAATCCTTTTTGTTCCATATTTGATTTAATTAGATTTCTTTAATTTACATTTTTATTTTTTTATAATGAAAAAAAAATTTAATCAATTCTATTTGATAAATCTAACCAAATTTTAAAAAAAGGAACAAAAAAAATATTTCCATTTTTCATTTGAAGATTTAAAAAGATGCTTATTGTCTAAAAAAAGACCGAAATAAGTAAAATTAAAAATTATAGACTGTATTTCATAACTAAAGTAATTAAATTCGAATACATTATTCAGTAAAAATTTAAAATTCAACTAAGTTATTTTTAAAAACACGAGATTTTTGAATAATATTAGTTTTTCGTTTATCTTATTAAATGATAAATTTTAAAATGATTTTGAAATTAATTGTGGACTTTATTATTTATTGTAGATTTTATTTGTTGAAAAAACTCGGTTAAAATTTAAAATCAGGAAAAGAAAACAATAATTAATTGTCAACTGAAAATTTAAAGGCAAAATTACATAAATGGTGGAAAAGCAAGTCACGTGGGCTTGCAATAAAAAACTGCTATAGTCGTAAGGCTTTACTTGATTTATTGAGTGAGTAGCAGTTAAACTAGTACTACTACCACCAAATCATTAAATCTTTTCGTATATTGATCCACTAAAAAAACTGTAAATTAACGATTAAAAAATAGTATTGGCTCTTTCGTTAAATTTTAATTTAAAATAAATAAAAATTAAGATATACCCCATTCGTAAACTTTTGAATATAGTTTTCTTTTTTAAATTTTGTTTTTTAAAATATCATTCTATTTGATAAATTTTTATTTCAAATTCTTTTATTTTTTTTTGTTGGTATTTATTTTTTATTTGCTTTAATTTTCAAACGAAAAAATAAAGAATAATAGAAAAGGCAATGAATACGAGAAATCAATATGTAAAATAAAATTTACCTTTTTGTTTTTACCTATATTCAGTTTTTTTTTCTTATCTTTTTATTTTCTACATATATTTTTGTTGTAACTAAAGCTCAAAGAGAAGATGAGAAAACTTGATATTTTTAATAATTATAATGCAGAATTTTATAGAACGACTAACGAATTTGACAAAGAAAAAGACAACAACCAAATAAATTTAAAAATTTCCAACAAACCTAGACTCAATAATAATGTTTTTGTCTTTAGTTAACGATTCGAAAAAAAAATAAAAAATATAAAAATTTAACCCAGCTTGTATTAATTAAACAACAACGAACGAATTAAAAAAAATTTTAAAGAAAAAACACGTTTTTAATATTCAAAACTCAAAGAGAATATCTAGATGTTCATCTTGTAATTAAATAAATAGAAAATTAAATAGAAAAAAGTAAGAAGTGAATAAGTTGCTATTTACATTATAGATAATAATACTGAAGCAAAATCCTTTTGAATGAATAGACAAGTTTGTTTACTTATAAATATGTTGGTCAAATAAAAGAAAGTTTCGTTTTTTTGTTTTAGTATTTGGTCAATAGGTTATCTTTTTATTTTTTTTTCTTTACTCAATCAAGTCTTTTGAATTAACTAATTAATTAAAATTCTTATGAAATGTTAGTTGATCGAAAAGTAGCCCAAGAAGAAATATAAGTACAAATTTTAAATATATTTTTTTGTGTTTTATTCTTTTTTTTGAAATCAAATTTCTAAAATTTTTTTCAATTTGAATTAAATTAAAAAAAATCTAGAATTATTGGGATATTTTTGAATTTAAATTTAAATAAAAAAATTTGAGTATAACATTCGGGATTATCAGAACTAAAAAATTTATTAAAATATATAACTTAAAGAATCGGATACATAGAGTCTGACCAAATAAATAAATCAATAGAAAATAAAAGGATATAAATGTTAGAGAAAACGAAAATACGAAAAATGTGACCGATATTTGGTCAGGCTTTTACATGTCCATTTTAAATACCAAATAAAATGACAAAATTTGAACTATTCATATAGGATTGTAATTCAATTTTTACCCAGCGTATAATTTAAAAATTCAAGTTGAACACAACGTTTTCTTTCTTCATTAGTTTTTATTTAAGAAGAAAAAAATGTGATATTTTATAACTCGTTCAATTATTTCACTGTAACATTTAACATCGTCTGTATGATCAAAAAATAAGTTGGCTCATGTTAAGTTAACAATTATCATATAATTGTAATTTAAATTAACAATTATATCTTATCTTTTTGTTTTTCTATTCTTAAAATGTTTAATAAAATAATTTTAACATTAATTTGCAACTAGTGTATGTTAGTAGACTAGGCTTGGGCTTGGGCTTGATTGCCTCTTTATGAAATGCTTGCCTTTTTTCTTACAAAATTAGTAATTTTGACGGCTATTTTTTCAAAAAGCAAATAATTTATAAATTTTAGTCTCGAAAATTTTGTTCATTGATTACGTGTTGAATGCGTGTTGGCATTTCAATTTTGTATAAAACAAATTATAGCCAAATTTATCTTTTTATCTCAAAGTATTGAGAAAAAAAAAGTTATTAAAAATATATCTTAAAGCTTATTTATATCAATTTCTTATTTTTTTATTGATCAAAAATAAAATCCAAATTTTAAAAATAAAAAAAGACAAGAATTTTAAAGAACTTTATTTTTGTTTAGATAGAGAATATGGAGTCAAGCTCAAGCGTAAATGATCCTATGATGTCATCATTCTTAACTTCAAGTTTTCTTCAAATCGACCCGAATTCTGCTCACATAGGCCAGATCGATACATCAAATTTGACAAATCTGAACAATAGTTGCTACTCGATAAACGGTCAATTCAACAATAATCAATTAAGTTATACCAATCTCACGAGTTGCGCTTCAGCATCAAATAATTATATGTACCACGATTTTCAAATTCAATCATCATCATCTCCATCTTCTGCATCATCTACATCGTCTATTTCTACTAATATTCCATCACATTTTGCTACAAATATTCAACAACATGACGATCAAAATTGCTCATCACTGTTTAATCGTCAAACAAAAAATAATGATTTGGAACCTTATCAAAGTTCTTGTTTGAATCAAACGACTAATTTCAATAACAGCAATCGTTCAAATAGTCACATTTACAACGCAAATTTTTTCAACTATAATTCAAACCAAAATTTTTACAACAATTCTAATTCAAATTTAAATTTTTTTTATCCGACTTCATCCTCTTCATCGTCAACAACAAGTTCTTCAAGTAATAGTCAATCTATATCGTCGAGTAGTCCACCTAGTTCGACAGTTATGGGTTTTGGTACATTACTAGGAAACGACATAAAAAACTTAACTTCTTCATCAACTCCTTCGTGTAATGATTTAGCAAATTATCATTTAAATATCCTTAACCATATACCACATTTACAAGCGTCTAATTCGACCAATTACCCTTCGGCAAGTAATTCAAGTACTGTAAATTCGGCTTCAAGTTCGGCTAGTAGTTTGCAATTAACAATTAATTCTAAAGACGAATCAAATTATATTGATCTTAATAATCAAAATATTGAAAACAATAACTGTGAGTCTAATCAACAACAGCAACAACAGCAACAACATCTTTCTATGATAAATGGATCTCATATATCGAATCAAAGTAATTCAAACAACGAAAGTGGATGTGAAGAAGAAGAAGATGAAGACGAAGAATCGGATGATCGCAAAAAACAAAGAACAAGACGCCAGAGAACTCATTTCACGAGTCAACAGTTGCAAGAATTAGAAACAACATTCACCAGAAATAGGTATCCAGATTTAGCAACTAGAGAGGAGATAGCAGCATGGACAAGTTTGACTGAAGCCAAAGTTAGAGTAAGTAGAATTTTTCAAATATTTTCCAGAACCTATCAAATATAATTTAATTAAAGTATACATAAGGATTAAAATAAAAGTTAAATTTAATCCTTATGTACACATTCCTTTCATACAAGTTTAACAACAAAAAAATCGAATTAAATAAATAAACAAATAAATAGAAAAAGATAATATATCTTCTTCTTAAAAAAAAAAAAAAAAAAAACTATACTAAACAAATATGTATTTTTTTTTCAAATTCCCGTTTGAATTTGACCATTTTTATTTTTCAAGTTTGACAAAAAAATTTAGTTTTAGTTCGTTTTACAACTAAATATTAAATCCAAAAAAATATATTATTCACAAGCTTAAGCATTCAATTGTTGTTCTTTAAGGTTTGGTTCAAAAATAGAAGAGCTAAATGGCGAAAAAAAGAAAAAAATCACATTGAACCGTTTCGAAACGGTTTCGGACATTTGGTACAACCTTTTGATTTATATTCACCGTCAAATGCAAATTCAGCCGCTCAATTTAATTCAAACAATAATAAAAACATATTAAACAACAACTCTAATCAAACAATATCTATCGGATCGAACAATTGGACAAATGAGAGTAATAGTGTAAATAAAATGAATTCACCCTCGTCAACATCTTCCTCATCAGGATCAATTGCTTCTCAAACAAATAAAACAACTTTTAACAAAGCAGCAACGATTTCTTCCGGTTTAACATGGACAACTTTGGATTCCTCAATAGTTAATTCTAATACCGAATTATCACCTCAACAAATGTATCAATCAAATAATCATACATCTAATCAAAATACAAACAATGCTTCATCATCTTCATTCACAAATATAGAACAGGGTTTGAGATTACAATCTCCTCAATCGAACTACCACCTTTCTGTTCAATCACCAATAAATGAAACAAATAGCAGTTGCTCAATCCTATATCATAATTAGAAAATGTAAATTGCTTTTTTCGTTTCAAATTCTTAGAAGCATTCTTTTGTGTGAATATATAATATAAATTATATTTTTATATTGAAACAGTACCAAGGTTTCAATTCAGTGGATTCTGATTATAGATTCATTTTATTTTTCAAATTAATTTTAAACAAAAAATTATATTCTTCATTCTAAAAATGTTTTTAGTTAACGATATGATCGTTATGATTCGACTGAGTACAGGATGCTGTATTCTTTCTTTATAATTGTATATTCTTTATTTTATCTTAATTTTAATTTTTATTTACATTTTAAATACAAGAAATAAAGTAGTAAAAAAGATTTATTTTAAATATTTCCAACGTGTTTTTTTATGTTTGATTAGAATTTGACTAGCCGAAAATCTTTTCATGTTTTTGAAAAATTGTTCAAACAAAAATAAAATATAACGTCTGTTGTACACAAAAAATAACTATAACCGTGGAAAAAAAAACCCAGATAGAAATTTAATTCTTTTGTCTACGGTTTTATCCTTGTAAATCATACTTCCTAAAATTATGAATAAATTGAATATGAATTTTCTATTACTTTTTTTACTGTTTAAAAATGAAAATTAGCTAATCCTTTAATATTTTAGTGTTTTTTTTTACTTACAAATAAACTGATTCTTAGAAGATATATATTATCCTGTAGTAAATTATACTGCGACTCGCAAAGGATATTTTCCCAGCTTTGACTGGTGGTTCAACCTATCAAGCCAACAAATCCAGTCTTATGGACTTGCGTTATGCAACAGAGAAACTGAATACGACATCGCGCCTTTTATTTCTATCGATCAAGAAGTCGCTGAAAAAGTCTACAACGTCACAATTGATCCGCGAGCTGTTATCGCTGTTATCACTGGAGCCATTCTAAATTCGAACAAGTATTAAGCTGCGAAGAAATAGTCAATCGTTGGGCTCACGTAATTCGCAAAATTGAGACATGCTTAAAAAAATTTTAAGATATATTTAAAAAGAAAATTCGCATATTTAAGATACTGCCTCCTCTCGTTTACTCGAATATAAATTGCCCTAAGAAATCTTTATGTTATCGAAAAAATTGATAATACGGAAATATCTATATTTTAAAATTTTCAAATATTATTTTGTTGTTATAGAAATTTTCTGAAAAAAAAGAAGAAAGTTTTTGATATTTTCTCTCACACAAGTAGATTTGGAAATTTACGTACTTCTGTCCAGTAAATTTTGAGATTGCAATTTTATTTTGATGTTTACGTTTTCATACGTTAATTTCAAAATTTTCATATTTTCAATATTTTCGATTTACATTTATACTGATTAAATTATTCCGATAATCAATTAATGTAAAGGTAAAGAAAATAGCTTCGAGCCTGTTCAAAAAAATCACTCCTACACAAAACTTCAACCATACAAAAAAAACTCGTGCACAAGGAAAAAATAGTGTTATATAGAACACAACACGTGTGTCTTTTTTCACATGCACAAATTGTGTAGAATTTTAAAACAATCGTTGAGTTCATAAAATGCAAACTCCAGAGTTTCAATTTAAAAAAAAATACCTTGATTTTAAACTCTAGAGTGTGCTTATTTTTTGTAACTCTAAAGTAAAATGAAACTTAAAAAACTCTGAGTGTTGATTTAATGGGCAGAAAGTATTTGTATTTTGAACAAGAAACAATCGAAATATCGAAATCCTTAAACGTAAAATTAAAAATTTGTCAGATGATTATCATAAATTGAAGAATACCTAATTTAAACCTTTACCTTCTAATTACACTTAAACTAATCGACAAATTAAATTTTTTCTTTAATTTTAAAACAAAGACGAGACGAAGATATCAAACCGTTGTCTTTAAATGTGTTCTCCTAAATAGAAAGAACTCCTTAATGGTAAACTTCATAATATTATTTTTTTAGCGCTCTGATTGGTTTTAATTTTTTTTTTAGCTGGGTTTTGATATCTTAAAATATTTGCTTTTGGTTCCATCCGCCTCGAACTTAAGAAGCACCTATCAGAAACATTGACATTGACTTTTACAGCAATTTTTAAACATAATTGACCAATCCTCGTCGTTTTTCATTGTTGTTTAACTTTGATTAAATTATTTATTACAATATGGTCTAGGTAACACTTGTTTTATGTGTAATTTTTGAAATAAGCCTTATGTTCCAAAGTCTTTTTTTGACAAACATGTTATAAATTGTCCACAATCATTGAAGATCAACAATACGATTACTAAAATTCGTAAATCAAAGAATAAAGCTTCGACACGTTGTCCATTTTGTGCGATTGGTCTTCAGAATTTAACCGACGTGAATGGTCATATTTTACGTTATGATCAAACTCCTGTGTCAGCTGATCTCTAAATACTGGTTTTCCGATTTGATAATGGATTCTTTTTATACTCCGGAATATAATGGTTATTTTGAGCATCTAACAAAATTCTCTCAAGAAATTGTTAAATATTAATTCGTTGCCAACAAAAGAATCAGAGATTAATCTAATTTTTCGCAAAAAATTATTTGATGTTGTGGTTTTAAACGAGACAAAGCTTGAACCGAATGAAGAACCATTTATTGATGTATCTAGACAAACTATTATCTACTTAGAAATACCCTTAAATCATTAGCTGTAAAGTAAATTAATCATAAAAAAAATTAAAATATACACTCTAACATAATCCTCCCTCTTATATAAAACCCACGGAGCGTTGTAGTTGATACACCAAAACAAAGTGCTTTGCCGCCTTTTCCGAAGCCTGAGATGTGTCTAACTAATTTGGGCTCGCCAAAGTTAGAAGGACGAAAAATACAAACTTTTTTGGGGGTATGCCATAAAGATATCCGCAAAGGGGGTCTAACCATATACTTTAGGGTCAAAAATTATAAGAAAAAAAAGTTTTTTTTGGGTGCTTTTTTTACTAATTTTGTAGAGAATTTTGCGCTGATTCTAATGGTTGTGTCGGTTTGGTCGTATCATGCTCCTTTAATGAGATATATCGATTCAAAGTTTTGGAAAATTGCATCAATCGTCATTTTTGGAGCGCGAGCATTAAAAATTCAAGAGAGAGCATGCGGTTCTGAATATTTTACGAAGAACCTTGGTGGTTGAAATTAGTGAAATGAAAAAAAAGCTTATTTTCCTATTCCATTTTATAGAAATATCGTCCCAAAAATGGGGATTCATTCAATTTTCATATGGGGTTTGGACCAATTGAATTTTCACATGAAAAACTAAATATGTAAACTGGGGTAGATAAGTGTCCTGAACACGAATATCATATCAGTTTTGCAATATAATATATTATTTTCATAAAATTAGGGGTATATCGAAATTAAGAAAGTTTGAGGGGTAGGGATAACCATGGGATATTCTTTGGACTGGGAAAATAGACTCTAATGTATCAAAACATTAAAAGTCGAGTCTAATTTAGTTATTTAAACAATCAAAAGGCTATATTTCTATTAACCTATATTGATACAGAGCTATTAAAATTAATAATTATTTAGTAAAATTAAACGAATCATAATTTTCAGTTATCGATTACAATAAAATTAAAATAGGAAAATGCGTTTCTGAATATTATACGAAGTACCTTGGCGGCTAAAATTGATGTTTCAAAAATAAAAAGCTCATTTTCCTATTCCATTCTATAGTAATATCTTCCCAAAAAAGGGAATTCATAAAATTTTCATCAATTTTTTTAAAAAAGGCCGAAATAGGGTATCTCTAAAGTGAATTTTCACATGAGAAATCAAATATGTAAATTGGGACAGTTGATGGTCCTGAACACGAATATGATATCAATTTCTTATTATTATGTTTAGTTTTTATAAAATAGGGGGTATATCTAAATTAAGAAAGTTTGGAGGGTATGGGTATCCATTGGAAATTCTTTGGACTGGGAACATAGACTCTCATTTATCATGACATTAATGAGTGAGTCTAATTTAGTTATTTTTATACTCAAAGGCTATTTTCTTTTTCACTCATGTGATACAAAGGGATTGAATTTAATAAAATTTTATAAAAATTAAACGAATCCCAATTTTTAGTGTTCGATTAGTATAAAATTAAAATGGGAAATCGCGCTTTAAAAAATTTAAATGAGTAAGGTTCCGGCAATTCAAAACTTTCACGCTATCAAAAATTTTTAATTACAATATCAGATTCGTAATCTGCTCCCCAAAAAACCCCAAAAAATGTATTTTTTACATTTTGCGAAAAAAAAATTTTCCCCTCCTCTAGTTTTAAAAAACAAGAGTAAGTTTGTCATCGTTTTTGATCGATATCTCAGCTTTTTGATCATTGATCATATATAATGGGCATATATTCTGAAAGCGCATATTCTTAACAAGTTAATGTGTTTAATATTGCGGGAAAAAATATGGTGTGATTTTATCCTAGGAAAAATGCGCAAAATTCCAATTAAATCGAATTTCGCCTTTCAAAATACCCATTACCCCTAATTTTTTTTATAGATTCTAAAACTAGACAAAATTCTGAACTAAATTTTGGGATTAGTTTATTCGTTTTCGTTTTACTTTTTGTACAGTAAAGGCCGAAAAAATTCACATAAATCAAAAATCACTAAGATGAGGAAATTTGGTGTTTTTGACCAAAAATTCGTAATCCTCATGCAAAAAAATATATTTCTCTCAACCAAGAGCTTGTTCCGTTAAAAATTCGATTTTTAGCGCTGAAAATGGGACCAATTTGGTCATTTTTTGAAAAATTTTGAAAATCGTTTTATAATAAATCCATGTATCTTTTCTAAGGTTTTATTGTATAAGGATTACGAATTTTTGGTCAAAAATACCAAATTTCCTCATCTTAGTGATTTTTGATTTTTGTGAATTTTTTCGACCTTTACTGTTTTTTTCGAAAATGTTAAAAAAATACATTTTTTAGGGTTTTTTGGGGCGCAGATTACGAATCTGATATTGTAATAGAAAATTTTTGATAGCGTGGAAGTTTTGAATTGCTGGAACCTTAGATTGTGGACTAAAATTAGTGTGATGAGAGAAAAAAGCTCATTTTCCTATTCCATTTTATAGAAATCGATAACTTAGAACTGAGAATCGTTTAATTTTGGGATTTTAAAAAAAAAATAGCGAAATAAGGTACTTTCACTGAGAATTTTAAAAGGTGAATCAAAATCTTTTACAAGACTTTTTAAAACCAAATTTTTAATAGACCCTTAAATAGGAATCTTTTACCAGACCCTTAAAAACCAATCTTTTACAAAGCCCTAAATACCGATCTATTCTAGGACTCTTTAATACGGAACTTTATCAATACCCTTAATACGAATCTTTGTCAAGGCCTTTAATATGGATCTTTTCAAAAACCCTAAAATACGAATCTTTGACAAGACTGTTAATCACGATTCTTTAGCAAGAATCTTATCTATGAATCTTTAACAAGACACATAAATACGATTCTTTCCAAAGACTATTTTTGCACTAATCTGTCGATAGACTCTTAAATACGGATTTATTAGAAGACGCTTTATCACGAAACTTTGACAAGACATTTAAGTTCAAATAATTAACAAGACACTTAAATACGGATCTTAATCAAGAATTTAAAAACAAATTTTTTAATTCGAATACGGACCTGGTCATACTTTAGTTGTTAAAATGTCGGACCAGGTCATACCATAATTGTTAAAATATCGGAGCGGAAAAAGGATCTATTAAAAGTCGCTAAAATAAGAATCTATTAAAAGATCCTTGAACACGAATTATTCTTAAGGATGTTTAAAACCCATCTTTTACAAGACTCTTAAATACGAGACCCTTTAATTTGGATCTATAAAAAGACCCTTAATACGAATTTTTCGCAAGACTCTTTAAAGAGGATCTTTTAAAAGAAGCTTCAATACGAATCTGTCACAAGACTCTTAAATAAAAATCTTTTCAAGACTTTTAATAATCAATCTTTTGAGAGAGATCCTTAGGTTAGAATCTTTCAAAAGACACTTAAATACGAATCTTTGACAAGATACTTTCAATTTGGATCTTTTAAACGACCATTAAATACGAATTTTACTCATTACTCTTTAAAAGCAAACTAATAAAAGACGTTTAAGTACGAATCTTTTACTCTTTTGTTTCTAAAAAACGGATCTATTGATAGACGCTTTAATACGAAACCTTTCAAAGACTCTTAAATATACATCTATGGCACGACTTTTAATTACTTATCTTGTAAAAGACCCTTAAAACCAAACTTTTCAAGACGCTCTAATACGACTTTTTAATAAGGCCTTTAAAACCAATCTTTACAACGACTCTTAAATTCGAATCTCTGACAAAACCTGTAGTGTCGAGAGCTGTGTCTCAGGCCGAAGTTTCAAGCCATTATTTTATGTCAAGTATTGAAGTTATAGCGTCATTGTTATGTATGTTAAGGTTTCAATTTCAAAAGAAAAACATTTCAATTTTATTTAGTTCTTTTCTCTCTCTTTATTTTACAATTATATTTTTCTTTCTCTCTCTCTCTGATTTATTTATAATCGGCTTACTCTTGGTAAAGAGTGGCCACTTTCTCGATATTTACATTTAGACTCTAATAAAAAGTTGATAAAACAAAATAGTTCTTTATTCGTAATAACCCTAGTTCCCTAAACATTTCATTGGCGACGAGGAAAAAAAAAAAAAAAAAAAAAAAGAAAGGAAGTTGTTGTTTTTTTTTATTTTGTTGTTGTTGTTGTTAGTGCTTGAACCGACGACAAATGGGTCTCGAAGAGCAATTTATTCAGCCGTTCGACGCTTTTGACGAAGAGGACCGACCGAATCGATGGGATGAATGGGTGTCGCGACTTGAGTGTTATCTTTCGATCAAAAATATCAAAGAGGACAAAACGAGATTGGAGTATTTGAGGTTCTTTGGTGGCACTGGAGTAGACAAGATATACAAGTCAATCAAAGACGATAGTGACACATACGAGATGGCTAAACAGAAAATGGCTAGTCACTTTGCTTCTCAGTTTAACCCCAAAGTGTTTGTTCTCAAATTTAGGGACGTTTACCAATATCCCGGCGAAACGTTTGATGATTTTGTGAATCGCCTGAAAGAAAAAGCGAAGAAATGCGCATTTTCAAATGAAGAAGAAGAAATTGTCACGCAAATTCTTCATCGTGTTGTAGTCCTCGTTATGACTTCAACTACTTTCCAAAAGAGTATTAAGTTTAGCTGTGTTTATACTTGAAAGCTAACAGTTTATGACTGTATAGATTTCAAGTATAAAATCACAGTGTTTAATTTTATTATAATTTAGTTCGAGATCTCATTTATTATTTATTCTATTATTTGTTTTCTCTTTTTCTCCTTATAATTTGTAAAGGCTAGAAGCGGCCACAGTTATTTAAATAAAGATTTATGATTTAATTTATCTTTTATTCGTTGTTGTCCCTTCCCTTTATTCTTTCATCTGATTTAAAGATTAAGTAGCCGACTAGATCTTTAAAAGTGGCGTCCCTAGGTATAATTTTTTTCTAAAAATTTTTTTCCACCCACACCAAACTATCACGTGCTTTAAGGAAGCTTTAATAAAGTATTAAAGTTTAAACACGTGATAATATTAATTACATTTTAGGATTATCGTATTGATAAATCCTATCTAATCAATCTATTATTGTAATCTATTTTTGTTAAAACTTCTTTTTCCTTTTCCTTATCAAAATGGTGAATGGTCAAATGACACGTTTCACAGTGATAATGATCACGTTTTTTTTGTTGATCGTCCGTTCAAATGGTTTGATTTTTGGACAACAACAACAACCAACTTTAACCGAGCGTTTCTTTTCAATTATGTATCGTTCGTACGTTAACACCGTTGATTTTGGCCGTTTAATTGTGATAAACGTACCAATCGAGACCGCGATAATCGTCGTCATTCTCACAGTGGTTTTGACAATCTACAAATGGTTTAAAAAAGGGAGGCATGGCACGTCGAGTCCAAGCTCCACCCCAACCAACTTCAACGTATTTAATACCATGTCACTTGATTCATCACGGAATAGTGCGACCGTGCAAGATCAAAGTCGAGCTCATATGGTAAATACACGTTCAATCAAGGATCCAGAAATCTTCAAAGAAGGTATGGACGTTAAGTCATGGTTCATTTTAATGGACATTTATTTAAGAAACTTCGATAAAGGTGAATGGCTTGAAATTGCCATCAGTCACATCGAAAACAAAGTTCTCCGTCGAGTCAAAAATCTTGAAGATTTAATTCGTTCAAATTCGTTTAACGACTTCAAGAACAAATTACTAGAAACTCTCACAGTGAAACCACGTGAAGTTCCAGTAAGACTCGAAAAGCTGACTGATTACAAGCAGACAGCAAAAGAGAGTATCAAAGATTATGGTGAAGCTATTATCAATTTGGTTAAGAGGCTTTTTCCAAACGTTGGAGATTCAAATGACATAGACAAAATTATACAAGAGTGTTTTGTCGAAGGTCTTTTCGATCAAAAGTTGAGGGAAGCAGCCCGTCTCAAAATGTTCAAAATGAAGAACATCAAAAAGGATGAGTCATTCAAAATAAACGACTTGGTCAATTATGCCGAATGCAAGAACTCAAGCTACGATTCGTCGAGTCAAAGTGATGCTCGATATTTATCAAGTGAAAGCGACAATTCTCAACCAAGAAAGAATGTCCATTTTCATCCTCAAACGTTTCAAAATGGCAAATCAAATAACGGTTATAATAAGAACTTCAACAAGCCATTTAACAATGGGTTCCCTCCACAAAACACCACAAATCACAGTGTCAATCCACAGCCTCAAACACAACAACAACAAACAGACAAAATTTTGTTTTCGAAAAGAAACACTAAAGTTTCTGAACAAAATGAACCAATCATGGGTCAAGCATTATTTAACAACACACTCGTTAATTACATGTGTGATAGTGGCGCTGATATCTCAATAATAGATGAAAGGACTTACTGGTTAATCAAAAAACATGCCCCAGAAACAGTACTAGAAGAATACAATGGTAAGAAGCTGATCTCAGCAAGTGGTGAAATCAATGTATTTGGCACGTTAAGGTTAGAACGTTGTCTTATATCTCCACAATTACAATTAAGTAACACTCAATTATTAGTGACGGAAAATATATCCGGTCATCAGTGTTTACTAGGACGTGATATTATCAATCGTATCCCGGCTTTACGACAAAGATTCGATTCAATTCACAGTGTCGTTAAAGAGTTCTCATCAGAAGTGATGAAGATTTTCAAGAGTGAGATGAAGAAACGAAGGTTCCGTCCAAATAAAAATGGTAACAAGTCTCAAAAAACAAACGTTCACAGTGATAAAACAAGTGACATGAAAGTTTTGATTGACTTGTTAAATGTTAAACAGAACCAAGGTCAAAACAAAGCGTCGGTAAATATTGTTTCAGTAAATCAAGATCAATCCCAACAAGTTTCATCGTGTGAAACAGTAAACAATCCAAATGAAATTGAAATGGACTTTGATCAAGCCAAACAAGCAATCGAATCCCAATTTCAAAAAGTTAGTGCTCATTCCGTAACTGACTTGAAGCCTGAAGTCAATTATGACTGTGCTTTCAAAATAGATTTTAAGGAGGTTAATCAACGACCGATCAGATGTAAAAGTCGTCCTCTACCGTACAATTTAAAAGAAAAAGTTCGACTCGAGATCGATAAACTCCTTCAAGCAGGAATCATCCGAGAGAGCAAAAGTGAATGGTGTTCGCCTATAAGAGTGGTTGATAAACCAGATGGCTCAATCCGACTCACAGTGGATTATAAAGAGCTGAACAAAGTCATTAAAGATGACAATTATCCAATTCCTTCGATCAGTGACATGTACAATAAGATCACTGAATCAGACACATTTACAAAGGCCGATTTGAAGTCAGCGTTTCATCAAATTCCGGTGCACAAAGACTCAATCGAATTCACAGCTTTCATCTGTGAATATGGAGTGTTCGAATATGTTTCAATGCCAATGGGTATCAAAACAGCTCCAGCGTGTTTTCAACGTTTTATCGAGAAAACACTGAAAAAATTTATTGATAATGGAACACTTGGTGTTTTTTTCGATGATACAATTATTCATTCGAATTCAAAAAAGAATGGTCTCAAATTTCACGTCGACACAGTTATGGATGTGTTAAATACGTTAGAAAATCGAAGACTAAAAATATCGTACGAAAAGAGTGTACCACTCTCGAACGAGATTAAATTATTAGGTCACATGATTTCGGATCATCAAATTAAACCAGATCCAGACCGATCACAGTGTGTTGAAGAAAGACCAAAACCAATCACAGTGAATGATTTACAATCATGGTTAGGCGCTTCAAATCAGTACAGAAAGTTTATTCCAATGTACGCCGAATTAGCGAAACCTCTTTACGACCTACTATGTTTAAAAGACGTGCCAAAAAATCTTCGTAAAAAGAATGGTGCGGTCAATGGTAAAAAAGTTTTACTAAGTTGGAACCCTCAAGCTGAAGAGAGTTTTGTAAAACTTAAAGAAACGTTGTGTAGTGACTTAGTTCTTGCTTTGCCCGATTTTAGTAAACCATTTATTCTAAGTACGGATGCTAGTGAAGATGGTTATGGAGCTGTATTGGAACAAGTTATCGATGGACAATTAAGACCGATCGCGTATTTTTCGAAAAACTACACACCGACACAAAAAAAGTACAGTACATCCGAGAAAGAAATGTTAGCTCTGGTAATGGGAATCGAATACTTCCATCAATGTTTGTATGGAATTCAATTCACAGTGAAAACGGATCATCTTCCGTTAACATGGCTTTCGAATAAAAAGAATATACAAGCTCGTCTTGAACGATGGTTTCTAAGACTGAGCATTTACAATTTTGTAATAGAGTACAAGCCTGGTAGAGAAAATGTCGTTCCAGATTGGTTATCAAGACCACCAACTGATCAAATAGACGAGAATGATTATTTAGATAACGTTGTAGCTGTTGTGACTGAAATGTGTGATGATGAAGAAACACAAAATGATGAATTTGAAGTAGAATCCAGCTCCTCAGATCAGGAAGAAAACGTCACAATAATCGCGAACAATCCAAGTTCAATTAATTTAAACGAATTTCAAAGTTTGAACGATGAACAATTAAAGGACGAAGATATTCAGTGGATCAAGAATTTAATCCAGACTCACGGTGATAAAAAACCGAAACAATCGATTTTCGAAAATGTTACTCGTCGAGTACTTTACAAACAATATGATAATTTTATTATAGTCGAGGGTATTTTGTATAGAAACAGTGAAGACCGTAATGGGTACAAGATTACTCAATTTGTTTTGCCAAAACAAATCACTGTGTCAATAATAACACAAATTCACTCCTCAATTTATAATGGTCACTTGGGTAAATCGAAAACAACCAACAAAATTACCGAGAGATTTTATCGACCGTTTCTCAAAGATGATATAAAAAAAATTGTCAAACAATGTGATGTTTGTCAGAAGACAAAGTACACTCAGCCTGAACGATTAGCTGAACTGATGTACTTAACACCAACAAGCCCAAACGAAATTGTGACAACCGATTTAACTGGTCCGTTTCGTCTCACACTTCGTGGTAACAAACACATCCAGGTAATTGTTGATCAATTTTCGAAACTTGCGCAATTTTATGCGCTGAAAGATGCTAAGGCCTCACCTGTGGCTAACAACACCGTGAATGGATGGTGTTGCAAATATGGAATCCCCGGGTCTATTCTTTCAGACGGGGGAAAACAGTATCAATCCAAGTTATTAGAACTTGTATATGACCACTTAGATATCAGAAAACTCAAGACAACGCCGTATCATCCTCAATGCGATGGTCAGAGCGAGAGAACAATCCGAACGTTAAAAGCAATGATTCGTGCTTTTGTTGATACAGATCAAACGGATTGGGATCTACATTTAGATAAGTTAGCGTTCGCGTACAACACTGCAGTTCACAGTGTTACAAATCAAACACCGTTCGAAATGATGTTTGGACGCAGACCGAGACTGCCTATTGATTTAATTTTACCAAAAATTGATCAAGTTAATCGGACTCCAATTTTACAAGAATACAAGTTGATAAACGACTTTGGAGAAATCACTGTGTTGGAAGATCAAGAAATGGTAATCGAACAAAATGTTCCTATAGTTGCTCAAAATTATTTGACCGAGTTGAAATCAAAACTAGAGAAGTGTTACGAAGTTGTTAAAACAAATCGTAATTGTCGTATGGAGAAAGCTAAGCTCGATCACGACAGAAAAATTAGAAAATACGAGTACAAAATTGGAGATTATGTGTTGACAGATCATCCAAAATTAAAAAAAGGTCTCTCACACGGTTTAGCTCACAAGTATTATGGACCATTCGTTATTGTTGGTAAAAACGAAAACAATGTTGATTACTTCATTCGATTAGCATCGAGTCCAAGAGCTAAAATAAAACAAATTCACAAGAACCGTTTGAAAGCTTATTTTCACAGTGGAGCACCTCTAGATCCAATTAAAGAAGAACGTGAAGAAGATCATGTTCATAAAAAGAAGCGAGGGTACAACAAGAATCCAAACAATCCTCGCTGGACCAAGTCCAATTCGAACCCTGCTATCACAGTGAATAACACTGACAGTGAAGCCGAAGGCTCAAATGAAAGTAGTTCCGCTAGTTCAACTGAGAACGTAGAAATCAGAACAAATTCCAAGGAACGTAGCAATCACAGTGATACAAGTTCAGATGGTTTGGATAATCAAATTAAAAAAAGACGTAAAGTTTTAAAAAAAGTAAAACAAGCTTCTGGTGCAACAAATACCGTGAGACGGTCAACAAGACAGGTCAAGCCACCTGAACGTTTAATTTACAATTAAACGTAAGTAAACAAATTAATAATTAATGATTTTAGTTTTATGTTTTGTTTCAAAATCATTGAATTGTGCTTAAAATTCGGAAAAAAACAAATGTTAAGTTTTTTATGAAAAATTTTCAAATTTAAATTTAAATTATGCAATTCGAAATTATAATTTTTAAAAAATTTCAATTTTTAAAAAATCATTCTAAAAAAAAAAAAAATAATAAAATAAAATAATAAAGCAAACATAGCTTCACTGTGTCCGTATTCAAGTTAACGCGAAAATGTCTGAGAACAAAATATTCGACCTATACATTACAAATGTACAAAGAGTGGATGATCCAAAAAAAACTTCGATCGAGTTCGAAAAATTTATAAACAATTTCGTAATAAAAAATCAACTCGAAGAATTTTTCGGATTGGTCAAATTAGTCAAGATTCCAACGAAGTCTCTACGACATACTGGAAACACTTACCAGGTATTTTTACGACTAAGTAAACCTGGTCAACATGAGGGAGCTGCTGTTATTCTCGATAACATCAAATTTCGAGGAAGACCAATTACAGTCAAAGTCAATAACCTATGCTCTAAGGAGTCGCAATGGTTGTTTGCAAACGACGAATACAAAAGAGCAAATCTTCACAGTGAAAAGATAAAATTAATTAAATCGATGACCGAAAGTGCTAATTGTCAAAACGGCAATGAGATAATAGGTGCCATAAAAAATGAATTAAACGCAAAACCTGAACAAGCATCCCTCCTCGAACGTGAATTGGACATCGAAAAAGCTATGGTTGATCAACTAAAAAATCGTCTAAAAAAGTTAGACCTCCAACACAAATCAGCAGAGCAGCGTCAACTCAAATTCATAAGTGAGCAGGCAGAACGGATCAAATTCATGGAAGATAATTTCAAAAGTCCGTCGATAAGATATGAAATAAGACCCATCACTGCCAGTTCAAACAGCGCTGAAATAGGTCGATTAATGACAATTATAGACGCCAAAGATGTTCAAATATCTAATTTAAACGTTCAACTCAAGCGAGAGATCAAATACAAGTCAAAATACATCGATGCCAAAAAATTCAATGAATAGCTTTAGTGCCATTCACAGTGTTTTGAAAACTTAAAAATTTTTTTCTTTTTTTTCTTTTTTTGTCATTAACCTTGTATCAGGGGAGGGGAATGGCCAAGTAAATTGAACCATTTTTTTAAATGTTTTTTTTTGTAATCTTTTCAAGAATTGTAATTTCCGTCTCGGTTATTTTCAGGTTAAATTTTCAACTCAGGGGGGAGGTATGTTGTAGTCCTCGTTATGACTTCAACTACTTTCCAAAAGAGTATTAAGTTTAGCTGTGTTTATACTTGAAAGCTAACAGTTTATGACTGTATAGATTTCAAGTATAAAATCACAGTGTTTAATTTTATTATAATTTAGTTCGAGATCTCATTTATTATTTATTCTATTATTTGTTTTCTCTTTTTCTCCTTATAATTTGTAAAGGCTAGAAGCGGCCACAGTTATTTAAATAAAGATTTATGATTTAATTTATCTTTTATTCGTTGTTGTCCCTTCCCTTTATTCTTTCATCTGATTTAAAGATTAAGTAGCCGACTAGATCTTTAAAAATCGTTGTACTTCCGAAAAAATTAAGCGTTTGATCCTGGAAGCGGATCCGAAGAAGCCAATCAAGCTAGATGAATTAATCACGGCAGGTAAACTTGAGGACGCTGTCAAAGAGCAACTACAAGAATGTAAGTAGTTCATCGATATGAATGAAAAAAGTGAGAAGATAGAAGTCAACCAAGTACAAAAAGGGTCGTACAAAACAGATGTTAGAAGTCAAGTTATGGACAAAGCTTGTTCAAAATGCGGTAAGAAGCATGTGAACCTAAACGAGTGTCCGGCAGCGAACAAACAATGTTGGGTCTGCGGATACAATGGACATTTTGCGCAATTGTGTAGATACAAAGATGCAAGCGCGAGTGGAAGCGTTAGTGGTAAAACCAAAGAGTACAGCAATGATTATGGTGCTAGTTATCGTTGTAGTGCGGGTCGAGGTGTTGACCAAAGTGGTAAATTTAGTAACGCTAGGTACGGTAGTGGATCAAGTCGTGGTGATTATCGGAGTCATGTCGGTAAGGGTCGTGGTGGAGCATACAACCGAGGAGGTGGTAGCCAAGCGAACAGACAAAATGTGAGAATGATTGAAGCGGATGAAGAGTCTGACGGTGATAGCAAGGTTTCATGGCGTGTCAGAGCTCGAAAGGTGATGGACACAGTGAAGAAGTGGTTCATGCCGTTAGTAATGTTGTTAATGTGTGGTCAATCGATAGGTTTTACAGTCGATACTGGGGCTGAAGTGAATATCATAGACGAAGCTACATTTAAAAAGTTGAAATACAAACCGAAGCTTTACAAATGTGATACAAAATTGTATGGTTATGGATTAAATGCAAGAATCGAAACACTGGGTAAGATAAAGACACGGGTGTTTTACAAAAATAGGTACAAGTCGATAGAGTTGATTGTGACCAAAGGTAGTAATGGTAATTTGTTATGTTATGGTACGTCAGTTGACTTGGGTATAATCAATCAAATAAACGTAGTCAATTCGAGTGGTTTAGATCCAAGTGTAGAAGAGTACGCAAAACGTTATCCAAAACTTTTTTCTGGTAAAATAGGCGAACTCAAAAATCATCAAATCAAGCTCCATATAGATGAAACAGTTAAACCGATTCAACAAAAACTGAGACCTGTTCCCTTTCATCTTAGACCTCTGGTTGAAAGAGAGATCTTAAAGATGTTGGATGAGGATGTGATTGAGCCAGTTACTGGTCCAACTCCATGGGTATCACCCATTGTACCTGTTCCCAAACCCGGTAAGCCGAATGAGATTCGAATTTGTACGGATGCTCGAGAAGCAAACAAGGCGATTTTACGTTCAAGACATTCATGTCCGACGTTAGAAGATTTGGCTGTACGACTCAATGGTGCAAAATATATTTCAAAGTTTGACCTACGGTCAGGATACAATCAATTGTTGTTAGATAAGGGGTCAAGATACATTACAGCTTTTTGTACACATTTGGGTATTTTTCAATATAAACGTTTAAACTTTGGTATCAATGCCGCATCCGAGATTTTTCAAAAGACGGTCGAGCATGTTTTGAATTGTATCAAAGGTGCTTTGAATTTTAGTGATGACATAATCGTATTTGGGTCTACAAAAGAAGAACATGATCAGAGATTAGAAGCAGTGTTAAAGCGGCTGGAGGAGTCAGGTTTGACCGTGAATGAAACCAAATGTGAATTTGGCAAAAGTAAGCTCAAGTTCTTTGGATTGGAATTTTCAGACAAAGGTATTTCATTAGACGTCAAGAAATACGAAGCTCTAATTCAAGCAAAAGCTCCAACAACGGTAGGGGAAGTTCGTAGTCTTTTGGGTCTGGCGAACTATTGTGATCGTTTCATACCCCAATTAGCTTCAATTGTAGAACCGTTGAGAGAATTGGTCAAGAAGAAAGCAAAATGGAACTGGACTGAAAAGCATGAAGAAGCTCTTCAGAAACTTAAAAAGTCAATTTGTACCGATTCATTGTGCTATTTCGATCCGAAACTCAGAACCGAATTAACTGTGGACGCTAGCCCTGTTGGATTAGCGGCTGTCATGGCTCAATACGATCCGAACAAACCGGAAGAAAAAAGAATAGTCATGTACGCAAGTAGAACTTTGTCCAAAGTTGAACAAAGGTATTCACAAGTGGAGCGTGAGGCTCTAGCGGTGGTATGGGCGTGTGAAAAATTTCACTTATACATATATGCAAAAGAGTTTGATATCGTAACCGACAACAAAGCTGTTGAACTAATATTCGGAAACGTACGTTCAAAACCGAAAGCAAGAATTGAGAGATGGTGTCTCAGATTGTTGCCATACAAGTTTATCGTACAACACAAGGCTGGTGCATACAATATCGCTGATTACATGTCTCGTAACCCGTATGAACCAGAAGATGTTAAGTGTGAGAAATATACAGAGAGTTATATAAACATGGTCACAACAATGGCAATACCAACTGCTATTGACAAAAGTGAATTAATTCAAGCGACAAGAGAAGACGTCGAGTTATTAGAAGTAGTCAAAATGATTCAAGGTACGAAACATAAGGCTCATTATGTGTTTGAGCGTATAAAAAGTGAATTGTCGTTGTCAAGAGAAGGTCTTATTCTTAGGGGTACTCGTTTAGTAATCCCAAGTAAATATAAGAATAGAGTGATACAAATAGCCCACAGCGGTCATTTGGGCATCGTTAAGACCAAACAATTGATTCGTTGTCATGTGTGGTTTCCTGGTATTGATGTTGAAGTCGAAAAAATGGTAAAATGTTGTCCAAAGTGTCAAGTCAACAGGGACTCAACAAAATATGAACCACTAAATCCGACCGAATTACCGGATGGACCATGGCAACTGGTCAGCATTGACTTTTATGGACCACTGAAGTGCGGAAAATATTTGATGGTATTAGTTTGTGAGTATTCAAGATACCCACTTGTTTATGTTATCTCAAGCACTTCATGTAACGTTGTTATCCCATTGTTGAATGAAATATTTGCCATGTTTGGTATACCTGGTAAACTCAAGTCCGATAATGGACCTCCATTCAATTCACATAAGTTCACTGAATTCGCGAACGAGCTTGGATTCGAACACAAACGAATTACACCATTGTAGCCAAGGGCTAATGGTATGTGTGAACGTTTTATGAAAAATCTAGGTAAGATTATGAGAAGTTCTTCAACGATCCAGCGAGAATGGGAGATCAATCTGGTTGAGTTTTTAAGAAATTACAGAGCAACGCCGCATTCATCAACGGGCGTCGCACCATATCAGTTAATGTTTCAAGCGAATTCCAAAACAACAAAACTTCCGTCATCCGGTATTGTTCAACAAAAACAAGATGTTCATCACAAAGCCCGAGTCAATGATGCTTTAGCTAAGAAAAAGATGACAAGTTATGGTAATCAAAGATTGAAGGTAACAAAAGCTAATTTTAAGGTTGGTGACTTGGTGCTAAAGAAGTTACAAAGAACATGTAAGTCAGATCCGTTTTATGACTCAGAGCCGTACAAGGTGATTAAAATCTATGGATCTACGATTGGTATTGAAAGAAATGGTCAAATATTGTATCGAAATTCGTCGTTTTTAAAGAAGTTTGTTTTTGACCAAACAAAAAGTCAAGCTCGAATGAGTTCATACTCAAACGATACTTTGTTTGATGAGAATGAAGGTGATCAAGTTGGGATCAATGAGGAAATCCAAGGTGAAGAGGAAGTAGAGGTTAAGATTGATTTGTCAGAAGAGTTTTTTGATCCTGAAGGGGTTGAACCCGAAGTAAACACTGGTCCAATAGTCGAAAAGAATTTAACAAGTCAAAATGAGGGTGAGATTGTAAACAGGTCAGAAGGTGGAAGGCCTAGAAGAGAAGCTAAGAGGCCAGAATTTTATGGTGACCCAGTTTGTCATGATAAAAAGAAAAACAGTCACAATTCAAACTACATTTAAAGATAAAGTTAAAATTCAATTAGATTATATTTTTTTTTTTTATTATTCACTCAGGTATAGTTTTATTTGTCAAGAAGTTTTTTTTTTTGGTATTTTTAAGCTTTAAAAATAAAAAGTAAAGGGAGAATGTAGTGTCGAGAGCTGTGTCTCAGGCCGAAGTTTCAAGCCATTATTTTATGTCAAGTATTGAAGTTATAGCGTCATTGTTATGTATGTTAAGGTTTCAATTTCAAAAGAAAAACATTTCAATTTTATTTAGTTCTTTTCTCTCTCTTTTTTTACAATTATATTTTTCTTTCTCTCTCTCTCTGATTTATTTATAATCGGCTTACTCTTGGTAAAGAGTGGCCACTTTCTCGATATTTACATTTAGACTCTAATAAAAAGTTGATAAAACAAAATAGTTCTTTATTCGTAATAACCCTAGTTCCCTAAACATTTCAAAACCCTTAAGTAAGAAACTTTTAAAAGATTTTAAAATACGAATCTTTTATATATCCTTAAATACCAATTTTTGTCAAGACTCTTTATAACTAATCCTTCAAAATACCCCTTAATTAATCGGTAATTAATATATAAAATTATTAATTTATAAAAAAACAAAGATATGTCTTCGATACATCGGACATGTCAATGCAATATTTTACGCTGTAGCTTGGGGGCTGAAATTGATGTTTTAACAATAAAACCGCTATTTCCAATCAAATTTTTTTTATTCGATTTCAATTTTTGTGAAAAATTACAAAATTTTAATTGAACAAAGAAAAGTTCGATTTTTTCAGTTTCAATTAAAGAAAACAAAATTTCGTTTTAAAATTTATTTGAAAAAATAATTTCATAAATAACTAATTGTAAAAAGAAATTTTAAAAGGTATTCAGTTAAAAAAAAATTTATCCAATCTAAAATATAAGGGTCTTATCTGTTTTTAAGTCATTTTGTATTTGACTTGCATCACTAAAAAGGTTTTCAGATGGAACCCAGCTTGGAATAACAATGAAAAGTATTTAGACCAAATTTATCATGTTTTCAAATCTTTTATCTTTTCCTTTACTATTTAAAATTTACTTTCTTTTCTATCTTTTCCTTTACTAATCATAAGACAACATTATTTTACATAATTTCTGTTTTTTTGTTTTCCGTTTAAAAAAAGTAAACAAAGCAAAATTATATATTCATTTTTTTGTTTTTTGTTTTGTCTTTTTTAAATTAAAATCTCAAAACTTTAAAAAGATTGCTACTGTAAGTACACTTTTACTAATAATTTAAGTTAATAACTCCTTTCTTTGATGCTGTTTAGGCAGTATTTTATAGATTTACTAATTACATTTTGACTGTTTTTCTTTTCTTCATTTTTGATTTTTATTATTTTCTCATCTTTTCTTTCTTTAGTTAGTTCTTCGCAGGAACCAAATATCTCTTGATCCTCGTTAATGAATCTATTCAGGCGGTTGACCTTCTTTTCGTTGTTTTTATGGATTTTAATTGTGAATTCATTTTTCAAGACCCTCTTTGCAAAGTTGAGTTGTTTTTTTAATTTTTGACTCAACTCTCTCTATGTTGAGTTCATATAGCATATATTTTGTTGTTCTCGATCTTTTACTTAGCGATAGCATCTGTTTTATCATTAGTCCTTCCATTGTTTGGATATTCTTACGTTCGGTTTTACTTATATTGCAATTTTCAATACTATAATACATTATCGGTCTTACGTAACTTTTGTAAGTGTTTATTTTAAGTGTACACTAATATTGTAACTACATATATATAGTTTTGTTTTTAGTAGGAAAAATGCTCTCCATGTGATAAGTCTTCTCTCTCTTAGTTGTTCTTTACTGAAGCATTTCCTGTTTACCGAGAAACCGAGATATTTCAATTTATCTACCCATTCGATTTCTTTTCCACATAGCTAAAGTCTTTTATTATCATTTTTGGATCCATTTATTCGCATTATTTGAGTTTTCGTCGGATTAAATTTAATTTCCGTTCGAAAGCCGAAATTTTCACACATCTTAAGGACTTTTTCATTTTTTTCGTTAAGTCAGTCATTATCAGTAGATCATCGGCATACATCAATTTACCTGTTTTGATTCGTTCTATGTCTACGATTAGGTCAGTTGCTATGATTTCATTGATTAGGTCGTCAACGTATATGGAAAAGAGTTTTAGGGATAGTTGACAAACTTGTTTTACACCGACGGTAGTTTTGAATAATGTATAGGTTTCGTTCTTGTTCTGTACAATTGCAGGAGACTCGCTATAATAACTCTTCAGGACTCTCCATATTTCAGGGTCAATTTTTCCAATCATGTTTTTCAACATGATTTCTCTTTTTACTTTATCAAAAGCTTTTCTAGCATCTTTGGTATACGTGGTTGAGGGTCGGACGGGTTGGGATTAAACGACGACGAATTTGGTTTAATCGTTTATTTCAAAAAATAAAATTATAAATAAAAACAAAAATAAATAAAATTGAAACTAAAACAAAAAATGAATAAAAAATGAATAATAAATAATAAATTGCAACGCGTGATTCTCGTGAATGCAACGCGTGCCCTTTTAACATAAAATTATAAATTAAAATATAATTCTCACTATAACTTGTTGCCTTTTCTTACATAATCACTTTCAATTGGATTATGCACTCTATACAACATACCTCCCCCCTTAGGACAAAATCGTCCCCTGATTTTCATAAATTACATAAAAATAAACCCTATCATAAATTAACATGATGACAAAATTTTTGTCTTGACATCATGTACATCTTATTTAAGCCAAATTTCTCACGCTTTCATATTCGCGTTGAGATTACATCATATTTTCTCTTTATTTCAAAATTTCTTTTTCCAAAATCTCTTAATTATTTTTTTTTTTGGTACTTTTTTTTTTTTTTTTTAAAAAAATAAACTTCTATCACGTTAATTCTTACTTCAATTAGGGCTTTAATTTAACGACTTCCCTTACTGCTCCCCTACACACTGGACACATTCCAACATTTCCCATATTCACCAAGTTATCTTTGCATCGTTGGCTACACAAAGCATGGCCACATGGTGTCATAACGAACCATTTGTTCACTAGTTGGGTTTCCAAGCAAATGGGGCATTTCATGCATTCGTGGGTTTCTTCCTTCGGTTCTCCACAGAGACCACACTCAGGCAAACTTCTTCTTAAGTTGCATGTTCTTAAGTGCTCCACTAAGTTCGCCATCTCCACAAGTTGATCACACACCGGGCAAATCGTGTCACGACTGCAAAGCCTTGTGTGTCTAACCAGGTCACCTTGCATTATATTTTCTCCACATGTCTCACACCTGCGTGACTCACAGACATCAGCATGAGTCCTTACATCGACCAGTGAGACATCTTGTCTGCAAACTACACATGGGACTCTGGTATTTACTTCCCACTCTTGCTCACGTCTGACCATCCTGTCCCTACTACATCTTCTCCCATGCATCTCGAAACCTTCCGGGTCCATTGACTCGTTGCAACTCGGGCACGTTACATTCCTTTCTAAACGCTCAGGTGCGAACCTTTCGAGTAGTTCGTTATATGTGTCGAAGCTTACATTATTCGACTGATACACCCGTTGTATCATTCTCCACCCGGCATTTTGTAATGCGATTATTCGGCTCCCATGCCAGCATGTAGTACTTCCAAGGAGGAAACACTGGGCTTTGTATCCTTTACGTCTGTGTACCTCTTTCTTTTCAGTCCTCCAAGTTACTTCAACGTTCAACACTCTCCTAGACAAACTATTCATCAGACTACGACCATTCATGTGTGTCCTACCTTGGCTACACTTGGTGGCCCATCCTTCCAAAGCACGCGTTACGGTTTCTTGCGCATTCATATTGATACTGAAAAATTTTCTCTCTTTTTGTTTTTGTAACAATTGTTTAATAAAAATTTTTTTTTTTTTTTAAATTTAACGTGGTTTGTAAATCCAGGTTCGCTCCTCAGTTTTTGTAACTGCAGTTAACACTTCACAGTTTTTCTTCTCTTTACTAACATCCTTCACTTATTTACACGTTATAAAAAAAATTTTTTTTTTTGTTTTTTTATTTTTTTTTTTAGATTGATAGCTGGATTAAAAACGTTTCGCTTGACGTGTCGGCTGAATACGGCGCGTCCAGTTAACGTGGCTTGAGACTCTTGATCCCTTTCTCGGGCGGCCACGTTTATTTTTCGGCCGTTCTGAGACTCGTGTTTGTTCTGCTAACTCCGGTCTTTCCTCTAAGTCTAAATCCAAATTTTCAACATCTTTTTCCGGCTCATTTTCCGCTTCACAGCTTGGTAAATCTTCACTGTCCAACTGTGTTGATTCTAAAACTTCAATCGGTGCTTCGACAACAGTTAAATCGTCCGCTTGACTTTGGGGTTCAACTAATGGATCTTCCTCCACAACCATAAAACATCTCTTTAATCTGTTAAGGTGTAAAATTACTCGTTTTTTACCATTTACAGCTTTAATCTTATAATTCACAGGGCCAAGTTTTTCAATAACTTCGAACGGACCCTTCCATGCTTTGGCTAATTTAGGACTTTGTCCTTTTTTACGTTCTGAATTTATTAGCCAAACTTTTTCACCGACATTGTAACTCACAGGTCTCACATTGCGATCATGTGAAATCTTTGTTTTTTCAATTTTTACGTCGTTATTCGATCGTACTACATCAAAAACAAGAGCTAATCTCTCTTTTAGCTGTGTCACGTATTCCCCATGACCTATTTCAATTGGATTCTCATCAACTGGGAAAAATAAATCGATCGGTAATTTTGGTTGTCTTCCATAAACCATTTCAAACGGAGTTTGACCAGTCATACGATGAATTGAAGTTCGATACGCAAATGCTATTTGATTCAAGAGTATGTCCCAATTATCACCACTCTCATTAACGAATGTTTTCAACATCGAAATTAACGTTCGATTAAATCTTTCGGTTTGACCATCACACTGAGGATGATACGGTGTAGTACGCAATTTGTGAACATCCAGCAAATCTAATACTTCTCGAAACAATGCGGATTCAAAATTTCGACCTTGATCAGACAATAATCCTTCCGGGACTCCGTGTCTGCAAATCAAATCTAAGAAACATCTTGCTACGGTTAATGCATCAAGTCCTTCAATACCATACATTTCAACCCATTTTGTAAAATGACACATAAACACTAGAATATACTTCATTCCACGCGGTGTCACGTTTAATGGTCCCAAAATGTCACATGTTACTAATTGAAACGGTTTTGTAGTTATAATCGGTTGTAATGGTGCTCTACTAAGTAAGCCATTAATTTTTGCTTCTTGACATTTTTGACATCTACTGATATATTTTTCTATGTGTTTAGTTTGACTTGGCCAGTAGTATTTGGACTCAACTTTTCCACACGTTCGTGTACAACCAAAATGTCCACCTAATTCAGAATCGTGCATTTGGTTCAAAATTTCCCATCTCATCTTTCGCGGAACAACGTATTGATATCTAACCTCATTATCACTTAACTTCCAAGATCGATACAAAACTCCATTAATTACACGTAATCGATCCCATTGTAACCAAAGTGTTCTCAAATCACCAGTTAAGTCTTTACCATCCGGTCGCGTTTCACTTTGATTTTTCCAATCAATAATTTTGACAATGTCTTTATCATCAAGTTGCGGATTTGGTATATGGTCAAGGAACAGGATCGAGTTCACTCCAGGTATGCGTTCAATTATTCCTTCATCTTTATCGTGTTCATCTTCACTAACTGCGCTTCCCATTGGCCATCTTGATAACCCATCAGCGTTACCATTGATTTTACCAGGTCTGTATTCTATTTGGAATCTATATTTACCAAGTTTCATAATCCATCTTGCAACTCTTGGTTGAGGTTCTTTTACATTCATCATCCATTTTAATGGCTGATGATCAGTACAAATCAAGACTTCTTGTCCATATAAATATACTCTAAAATGTTCAGTCGATTCAACAATTGCTAAGGCTTCTTTTTCTGTTGTTGAATAAATTTTCTCGGCTGCGCTTAATTTTCTACTCCAATAAGCAATTGGTCTCCATTCACCATCTCTGTATTGAGATAAAACAGCACCTAAACCTTCATCACTTGCATCGGTCTCGAGTTTGAACATACTGGTGAAATCTGGGAATATCAAAAAATCTTTTGATGTTAAGATATTCTTTAACTCATCAAACGCTGCTTGGCATTTTTCATTCCATGTAAATTTTTGACCTTTCCGAGTAGCTCTGTATAACGGAAGTGCTATCTTGGCATAACCTTTTATAAATCTTCGATAGTAACCACTTAGCCCAAGAAAACTTTGTAACTGTTTAATTGTTTTCGGAGTTGGAAACGCTTTAATTGCTGCGACTTTATCTTCACACGGTAATAAACCATCACTATTTACAACATGTCCTAAATAAATAACTTCTTGTTTCATAAAATAACATTTTTCTCTATTTAACTTCAAGGATGCTTGCTTCAAACGATTAAAAACTTGGTCTAAATGCTCAATGTGTTCTCCTACGGTTTTCGAATACACAATTATATCGTCGAGGTAGACAAGACAAAATCTACCTACCAAATCGGTCAAAACTTTGTCAACCATTCTTTGAAACGTTGCGGGTGCATTTGTCAATCCAAATGGCATTCTTTTAAATTGAAACAATCCAAACGGAGTGGTAATTGCTGTTTTTTCTTTATCTTTTTCCGACATTTTGACTTGATAATAACCACTTGCCATGTCTAATGTCGAGAAAACTTTAATGTCGTAGAATTTGTCTGTGGTTTCGTCTAGTCTCGGGATCGGATACGCATCTTTCTTTGTGACTTTATTTAATTCTCGATAATCGATACAAAGTCTAATTTTTCCATTTTTCTTACGGACTGGGACTAACGGTGCGGCCCAATCAGAACTGCTTGGTTCGATGATTTCTGCTTCTATCAATTCGTCTATTTGTTTTTTGATCTCTTCTTTCATATGATGCGGCAAACGTCGAGGCTGTTCTCTAATTGGTGCATTCCCTTGTGTATCAATTGAATGCGTGGTAAAACTACAACAGCCTAACTCTTTCATTTCGTCTGCAAACATTTCTTTTTTCTGGTCTAGAAAATCGTCCATTGCTTTCTTTTCATCACTTGTAAAATCAATGGTGTTTACTGCCCAGTTAACCTTCTTTTTGGGAACTTCCTCTCCCCCCAAAGCATTGAATATTTCCTTGATTTTATCTTTAGTTCCATCTACTCTACCCATAAAATCTAATCCAACTAAACAATCATGCTGAAGGTCTTTTGCTACATAAACATCTAACTCTACTTCATTTGCGCCAACTCGCAAGTTTGCTTGAAATTTACCATTGACTACAAGTGGTTGACCATTTGCGGTTGTAAACGAACCATTAACACCACTACTAAACTCTTTGTTTTTCTTTACTTTATTCCAAACACTTTCGCTTACTAAAGTTTTGCTACTTCCAGTGTCTAAAAGACATTCAATTTTCTCATTATCGATGTATCCGTAAACGTATGCTAATGATGTTTCATCCGATTCCTCGTTTACATTATTCGTGTTCGGTCTCAACGGGCTTCTCCTCATACTCATATTATTCGTATGAGTTTGATTAATGGTGTTTGATCGTATCGGTGTGCTATTCTGTGTTTCATAATTTAATCTATAATAGTCATTATGAACATTTCTCGGTGGGTGTGGACAATTGCGTCTCAAATGTCCTTCTTCGTTGCAGTTGAAGCATTTACCTCTTGGTTGTCTCGAAGAACCAAAATTGTTTCTTGTTGGGCTATTCAAGTACGACCCATCGTTCGGTTGATTCAAAAATCTAGAAAAATTACTAGCTCCGGACACATTCATCGGCATGTAACTATAATCCTGAGCTCTGTGAATTTCAATCGGTTGTTGATTCGTATACATTGTGTGTGCCTGTTGATTAATTCCAAACGGTTCTAATTTAGGGGTAACTAAATTCCTTATTTCACTATTTGTGAGGTTACGCTGTCCGAATATATTGTTATTCATCCGATTGCTTCTATCCGCTAATCCATTTATACCAAGAAAAATACTTTCTTGTTCTCGCGCTCGCTGTACTAACATTTCCAAATCATAAATATCCATTACTGCCAATTTATCCGCAATTTCTCTGTTGCGTAAGCCTACCAAAAATTGACCTTTCACATAGCTGAACAACTCTCTTGGTCTCGCATCTGGGAACGCTCTTCTACCCAAATCGCTAATCACTGCTGCATATTGAACAAGGTTTTCATTTGCTTCTTGAAATCTACCCACAAACGTATGCAAATATGCATGAGTTGGGGTTTCCGGTTTACTAAACAGTCCTCTAAACTTTTCTTTAACATCATCTTAAGCTTCCTCATGAATTAAACTCTCTACAAGCTTAAACGTTGTGTCGTCCAAAAACGATCCCATTAAATTTATTTTGTCTCTGTCACCATAAACTCTATTCAATTCTAGATAGCTATCAAACCTTGTTAACCATATCTCCACATTTGTTTCCATTGTAAAAAGACTAGGAGCTCTCATTGCACTATTTGCCATTTTTCGGCTTATACTTTGTTGGCTTATTGAAAATTGGAAAATGCTTGATTTTGTTGATTTAACAACTTTTCTTGTTGTTCTCTCGATTGAATGATATATTTTTCCAAAATTTTGAAAGATATTTATACTAAAATCTACTAAAAAACTATTGGTTGAAAATTTTTCACTGTTCTCTTGAAACAAGCTTATCCCACCCTCTTTTCTCGTACGATTACCAAATAAATTTTGAAACATCTCTCTTAACACTGTAAACAATTTGAACAATAGAATTTGAAACAATAGAACAAGTCACAGTACTTTGTAAACCACTACTTTGAACACAAACTTTCTAACAATAAAACAAGTCACAGTACTTTACAACTCACACGGTTTATCAAAATTTAACACTGTTTAACAAATCTTTAGCTTAACACTGTCTATTGTTTACTGTAAGCTCATTACATAATAAGCTTATTCTTTGTTTAAGCCGCTGCCACCAATTTGGTATACGTGGTTGAGGGTCGGACGGGTTGGGATTAAACGACGACGAATTTGGTTTAATCGTTTATTTCAAAAAATAAAATTATAAATAAAAACAAAAATAAATAAAATTGAAACTAAAACAAAAAATGAATAAAAAAATGAATAATAAATAATAAATTGCAACGCGTGATTCTCGTGAATGCAACGCGTGCCCTTTTAACATAAAATTATAAATTAAAATATAATTCTCACTATAACTTGTTGCCTTTTCTTACATAATCACTTTCAATTGGATTATGCACTCTATACAACACATCTATTGCGCAAAATGAAGAGTTTCTTCTTTTTCATTTTAAAATGTTGAATCGTTTCGGTTAGAGTAAAGATTCCATGATTTGTCGAGCTTTTCGCTTAAAGCCGAATCGTTTTTTTTATTTTAATAAAAGTTTTTAATATAAAAATGTCACATTTAACAATTTTTTTTAACAAACAAAGGTCGGACGTCTTTAATTCAATTAAGGAATTATTTTTACAGGTAAAATAATTGAACACTATTCTTTATGATAGGTGAACAAAGATCACCTATTTTTTTTTGTGTTCATCAATTAAAAAAATCTGTGATCTCTAAATAAAAAAAAACACTAATTACCTTGATTAAATAATTTATTAAAAAAAACAACCGATAAGATTAAGATTGATCAAATTTTTCGGTTTATCGGTCGGGCAAAAATTTTCGATTTCATCGAGCATGGCAATTTGAAGTTCAGTATTTTCGTACCGTACTATTTTCGTACTATTCTATTTAAATTAAAAATGTTAAACATTTAGATAGATTAATTTATTGTACTGACTCTTATCAGAAATGTACAGGGCATTTTGCTTAAATTCATCAGATAATTTTATAGTATTATCGGTCGAAGAAAAAATTGTTTTTTGCTCATTTAAGCTCAATCATAGAAAAAATAGATAGAACTATTCGATGAATAAAGAAAGATTTAATTTGTACACATTTTGTCATTTTCAGAGTTAGAAAATAAATTCCTAGAAATTTTTCTGAAAAATAGTACTATTTTGTATAGTACGAATTGTTTGGGGTAAAATCCTTTAGGTTTTATAAAAAAAGAAAAAGTATACTGTTTGTTCATTTTAAATAATGCTATGCTTAATTTCAAATCATTCCTCAGTTATGATATACAGTGAGTTCGCACTTTTATCAGCCATAACTTATATAACAATTCAGATACCGTAATCCCTCATTTTTTGTACCATGGAGAGAAAATTTAAATGAAGTTCAACTTGTGATTTGGTTTTAGATGTTGGAAATTCAAATGCTTTAGTTTTTCATAAGAAGACCAAGAGTCTGTTTTTGTGTTCACGTATACGTGAATTAACTTAAAATTAACTTAAAATTTGATTTTCTATGGTAATAATAAAAAATTCAATAATTCGTAAATAAAATATCCATATTTTACTTTCATTGACCTTTTTTTACTTTTTTATCCAAAAATAACAATAAGCGGAAAACGGAATGCGGAATATTGAATTCGCAGGCCGAATTACGCAAAAATACTGAAAAGATTGAATTTCTCAAATCAGATATATAAACAAGTTTATAATTGTATTAGCTTCTAACTAGAATATTGTTTCTATTTTAAAGGTGATGTTCTAATTTTTCGGACTTCCATTAAATTTCAATTAAATTTAAAAATTGGTTATACCTAAAAAGCGATGGATTTAAATGACGAGATTAAGGCGCAAAAAAACTATAAGCAGCGACATCAACAGACGGCCCTATTGTGTATAAGTCTTAATTTCATTTATCTAAAAGAGACAAGACTATTTACAAAAGTATCATAAAATTTATAAACTTTTATCAAAACGATACATGCCAATTATAATCCACTATTTAGATAAAATAAAATTCTATTTTACCCGAGATTGATTCATTAGCTGCTTACTCTCTTACGCCGATCGCAAGGGGCCTGTTTAATCATTTTATATTGGTTTTGGCATCCTCGGTAGGTATAGATTACTTCGTTCAAAGAACAGTGTTTTTTAGATACTCGTAACATAAATCAACATGAAACATTGGAACCAGAATCATTGCGAATTAAAAATTTAATTTATGAATTATTTTAGCGGAATTTGGACTGCGGAATTCCATATTCCGCATTCCATTTTTCGCTTTTTAGGAATAACCATTATTTTTCGTAAATTGTTCTAAAAAAATTAACTCGCCCGTGAATAGGAATGTTGGGTGCCTGAGATGATTATAACCAGCATTCCTATTCACCAATATGAAGTCGTTAATCAACTAATAAATTAGGCAATCTCGGGTAGAAAATTACGGATATTTTTACGCCATATTTACGGCAAAATTACGTATAATTACGACATAATTACGGGGTAATTAAGCGTTACGTAATACAAAATAAAGGCGTAATCAACTTTCGCATTTTTACGAGTTAAATACGCGTAAATTACACGTAAGGTTTTAAACTTTACCAGTGGTTACCAGAGATTTCGAGAAATAAAGTGAATTCTTTAGAAATTTTTCCTAAAAACTTGTATTTTTGTAATAATTTTTTTTTTAAAGTAAAAGAAATCAATAAACAAAATATTTTTTATTCATCTTTGTCAGTTAACTGATCTTGAATCACCATCTGAATCAAATCCAGTTGTACTTCTTTTGTTTGAGCTTGATTTAACTGTTTTCCAGTAATAGACGTAATGTCTAATGAATAAGGAAAAATTTTTTATTTAAAATAATTTGCTGTCTATAAGATGAATTTATAAAAATCTCAAAACTGCGTTTATTTACATTAGAAACGTGTTTCAAGTATATTTTTTGTGTAAATCATTTTTTGTGTAAAGCTTTCTTTTAATATGTCGTCCATATCCATTAACACATAACTTTACATCTTTCCAAACCTTTGGCAATGTCGTCTTCTGCACTTCAAATCGGATTTTAAACATGTCTTTGAAAACAAACTTGAAAAAAAAGTTAAAACTAACTTATAAAAAAAATTATCTTTCAGCTTTCCCGAGTCATCTTTTGAAATATTTAAAAAAATTTCTGTTCCCATTTAAAAAAAAAGCTACACACGGCAAAAAATCTTATTTTCAATAAACAAAAAACAAATAATGTTTCCGTATTGTTTTCTTTGATTTTGGTTTAAACTGATTTTCTAGTTATTATTTTTTAGATTTCAATCACATCCAAAAGAATGAAAGACTTGAAAAAAATTTTAAAAATAAATATATATATAAAAACACTTGAAAATCATACCTATATTTCTTATTGATGCTTTTTCTGATAAACACAAATTTCGATTTGAATCAAAACCTAGTCTCATTAAGTAATGTTTCATGGTTGAATCATTAATTTCAGTTAGTATAATTTTTATTTGGCGATTAAAGTAAAATTTTGATATAGACTCTTTTCTCTTAAAAAATTTTTAGCCTAAAATCAGTTATGCTCTGTAAAATGTTTTCGCAATTCAAAGATAAATAGGATTCAATACAGAGATAATTGAAAACCTGATTGGCCAGTCCTGTTGTCCCAAAATTCAATAATTTAAAATCTTTTATAAAGCTCTCAAAACTAAAACTACTTGTTTTGTGGGTTAAGCCGAAACGTGACCGTTGATCTGGCAAATGTAAATGGGCATATAAATTGAATAACATATTTTCTCGCCTGTACAATTCTTCAAATCTTAAATTCGAATTAAATTACTAATTAAGATTTTTGGATCATTAATATCTTCATCTGTAATTGTATTTTGCGTCAAAATTCCATTAAAACAATGAACTTGGCAATTTTTTATTGATTTGACTGATTAAAACTAGAAAAAATTTCTTATAAATTCTAAAAAATACTCAATACTTAATTTTTAAGAAAAAATAATTTTGTCTTGCTTTAAAACACTTGAAACTTTCGAAAAACAAAAAAGACCAATTGTATTAGGCATTAAATTGCATGCAATTAACAATTTTTGGACTAGCTACGTAATCCACCAAGAGACAGCTTATTTCAACTTGTGACCAATTTTTTCTAGTTTTTAAAAATTAAATTTTGTAACATTTTGTAAAATTTTAATATCAGATACCTAATAGTAAGCCATCTTTCAAAATACTATTTAATTCAAAATCATGCTAAAAGTATTTGTCATAGTTCATTGTAGTTGACATCTGATCAAATATGATCTTAAACATTAAAACATATCAATATGTTTGAATTTTTTTAAGCACAATCAGAGTAAAATTCTTCGTTCTTTTCTACATTCAGAGCACATTGTTTTGACAACTGTTTGTTTAAAATTTTTTGATTTTAATAATCTTTAATATGAATTTGGTATGTAATTTGTTGGCGGTAAAATCGTTCTTATGAAATCCAGAAGATTATCTCTAGTCATTACGCGTATTTTCGGAAATGTAAGAAAATAACGCGTAAAATTTCTTTAACAGACTTAAAATTACACGGATTATTTACACTTAATTTATTTTCTTAAAATAATATTGTTAAAAAAAATTAAGCGAAAAATGATTTACACAAAAAATGGGAAACAATCAAAACATAGAAAAATAAAAAACATAGAAAAGACAAAAAACGTAGAAACATGAAACATAGAAAAATGAAAAACATAGAATTTAATTTACTGAATACATTAACATAGAAAATTAAGAACATAGAAAAGTTATTAACATAGAAAGAAAAGAACATAGAAAATTTTTTGATTTTCTATTGTTTGTTTTTGATTGTTAGTTTTTATGACTCGTTAATTTTTACTTATTTTATTTTTTTTTCGGCTTAATTTTAGAAATGAAAAAATCTCAACTTCAAAATTCTATTAACTCATTTTCTCCTAATTTGAATTTGCGGTCTCGAAAGATAATTAGAAAACCTATTGAAGTGTTCGATAACTTTGCAAATGACTTGAACGCTACTTTACCTGAAACTACAATTCAATTAGATGAACAAAACTTTTTCAATATTTGTCAAGACTTTGATTTTGAATTCTTTAATGTAAATGATGATCATACTTGTGTCAATGAACCTTCTGTGTCAAAGTCAACTGACGAATTCGAAATAATTCTAAATGAAGCTAATTTAGAAGTTGCCAAAGAAAATTCACTTTTCACATGGACATTGACTAAAACTCAAAAAGGGATTGGATATAAGGTAGTCTCGTGTGGATACGCTTATACTGTGGATAAGCCTACCATCGATAAAGTTTTAACAGCTACAAAAATTTACTGGAAATGCGAGTTTCACAAAAATTGTACTGGTCGAGCTATATCTAATGGTCTTAATTATCCATTAAGGCATACTCGTAAACACAATCATGACAGAGATAAAGATCGCAAAGATGAACTTGAATGTATCGAAATGGCAAAATTTAAAGCATTAAATACGAATGACCCCCCTCGATCGATTTTGATGGACATTCAAAAAGGTATGAAATTATCTGCACTGTGTTCAATGAGTAAGCCTGATGCCATGCGTCAAATGATCATTCGAGCTCGGACCAAAAAATTTTCTTTCAAAAAATTTACCGCTACATCAATTGCGGAAATAAAAATTCCGGATGAATTGAAAAAAACTTATCGTAACGAAGAATTTTATTGGGACGACAGCGGAGCCGATGACATTAATCGTGTTATAGTTTTTACTACTAAATCAAATCTTACTATCCTAAACGAACACTCTGACTGGTATGCCGACGGTACATTTGACATATCTCCAACCTTTTTTAAACAGATATACACAATACACGTTATCAAAAACGGAACACTAATCCCATGTGTTTATGCTATGCTTCCAAACAAAAAACAAGTTACTTATAACAAAACATTTAAAATGGTAAAGTCATTCATTACAAATGATCCGAAATCTATCAACATGGACTTTGAAAAAGCAGCAATGAATTCTGCACAAGAAGTTTTTCATTGTAAAATTCACGGCTGTTTTTTCCATCTGTCTCAAGCGTTGTTTCGTCGGGTACAAAATAAAGGTTACGTAAAAGAATATGCCTTAAATGAAGACTTCCGTCTGTCTTTTAAGCTTGTACAGGCGCTGGCTTTTTTACCAGTAAAAGACGTGATAGCTGGGTTCAAACTCATACAGCAAAACTGTCCTGAGTCGTTTGAATCGATTCTCTGCTATTTTGAGCGTGTTTATATAGGCAAACTGAAGCCTAATTCAAAGACTCAACGAGTCCCTGCCTTATTTCAGATTGAATCATGGAATGTCTTTGAAAGGGTGAAACAAAGACTTCCCCGAACAAATAATAATGTCGAGAATTGGCATAGCAGGATACAGGCTGACGTTAGAAAGAAACTCAACGTCTTTATGGTTGTAGAGTTATTAAGATTAGAGCAAGACAAGTCGGAGGGAGAGTACGCCAGACTTATGGATGGGCAGATTTTAAAACGTAAGGCGTCTAATAAGGATTTTGAAAAAAAAATAGAACAATTGGTTGATGGATACAATGGTAACATTTGGGATCATATGAGAGGAATGTCAAATAATTTTATGAACAAAAAAAAATAAGGAAAAAAAACTTTTTTATTGACTTATTAATTAAACAAATCCTTTTTTTATCATTTAATTTAATCAATAAATAAAAATAGCTTCGTCTCTGTACATAATCAATCATAATCATTTTTCTACGTTTTTTTTTCTATGTTAATTTATTCTACGTTTTTCAAGGTAAAGTTAATTCTATGTTATCAACTTTTCTATGTTTTTTTTTCTACGTTTTGGATTTTCTACGTTTTTTTTTTTCTATGTTAATTTATTCTACGTTTTTCAAGGTAAAGTTAATTCTATGTTTTATTTTTTTCTACGTTTCAATATAGTGCCCAAAAAATATACTTGAAACACGTTTCTAATGTAAATAAACGCAGTTTTGAGATTTTTATAAATTCATCTTATAGACAGCAAATTATTTTAAATAAAAAATTTTTCCTTATTCATTAGAAATTACGTCTATTACTGGAAAATAGCGTGAAATTACACAAAATAATTAAACAAAATAAAGACAAAAATGATTTGCTGACACTGAGAAATCGTATCATATTTATAAATATATGGCTTGATTTTTCGTCTTTTAAACACTTTTCCACACAACTTTGAAAGTTAATAAAAAAAGGAAAAGCTAATAATTTAAAAATATTGCAATCGCAATGAAAACAATAAAATTTTATATTGAAAAATTAAAAATTAAAATTTTAAAATTAAAGTTAAACGAACGTACCAAATTTTGTATAAGTATACCAACATAATTGAAAATGTTCCCAGTAAGTTTTGGGGATATGGTCAAATATGCTGGTATACGTAACAGGTTTAAAAAAATTCAAAAAACCAATTTTTAAAATTTTAAAAGTTGGTTTTTTGAATTTTTAACTGTAAAAACAACGTACCAAATCTTGTTTAAGTATACCAACATGTTTGAACATCTCCCCAGTATGATTTTGGGATATGGTCAAATATGCTGGTATACGTATCAGGTTTAAAAAAATTCAAAAAACCAATTTTTAAAATTTTAAAAGTTGGTTTTTTGAATTTTTAACGGTAAAATCAACGTCCCAAATCTTGTATAAGTATACCAACATGTTTGAACATCTCCCCAGTATGTTTTGGGGATATGGTCAAATATGCTGGTATACGTAACAGGTTTAAAAAAATTCAAAAAACCAATTTTTAAAATTTTAAAAGTTGGTTTTTTGAATTTTTAACGGTAAAATCAACGTCCCAAATCTTGTATAAGTATACCAACATGTTTGAACATGTCCCCAGTATGTTTTGGGGATATGGTCAAATATTCTGGTAGACGTAACAGGTTTAAAAAAATTCAAAAAACCAATTTTTAAAATTTTAAAAGTTGGTTTTTTGAATTTTTAACTGTAAAAACAACGTACCAAATCTTGTTTAAGTATACCAACATGTTTGAACATCTCCCCAGTATGTTTTGGGGATATGGTCAAATATTCTGGTAGACGTAACAGGTTTAAAAAAATTCAAAAAACCAATTTTTAAAATTTTAAAAGTTGGTTTTTTGAATTTTTAACGGTAAAATCAACGTCCCAAATCTTGTATAAGTATACCAACATGTTTGAACATGTCCCCAGTATGTTTTGGGGATATGGTCAAATATTCTGGTAGACGTAACAGGTTTAAAAAAATTCAAAAAACCAATTTTTAAAATTTTAAAAGTTGGTTTTTTGAATTTTTAACTGTAAAAACAACGTACCAAATCTTGTTTAAGTATACCAACATGTTTGAACATCTCCCCAGTATGTTTTTGGGATATGGTCAAATATGCTGGTAGACGTATCAGGTTTAAAAAAATTCAAAAAACCAATTTTTAAAATTTTAAAAGTTGGTTTTTTGAATTTTTAACGGTAAAATCAACGTCCCAAATCTTGTATAAGTATACCAACATGTTTGAACATGTCCCCAGTATGTTTTGGGGATATGGTCAAATATTCTGGTATACGTAACAGGTTTAAAAAAATTCAAAAAACCAATTTTTAAAATTTTAAAAGTTGGTTTTTTGAATTTTTAACTGTAAAAACAACGTACCAAATCTTGTTTAAGTATACCAACATGTTTGAACATCTCCCCAGTATGTTTTTGGGGATATGGTCAAATATGCTGGTATACGTATCAGGTTTAAAAAAATTCAAAAAACCAATTTTTAAAATTTTAAAAGTTGGTTTTTTGAATTTTTAACTGTAAAAACAACGTACCAAATCTTGTTTAAGTATACCAACATGTTTGAACATCTCCCCAGTATGTTTTTGGGATATGGTCAAATATGCTGGTATACGTAACAGGTTTAAAAAAATTCAAATAACCAATTTTTAAAATTTTAAAAGTTGGTTTTTTGAATTTTTAACGGTAAAAACCGCGAACCAAATCTTGTATAAGTATACCAACATGTTTGAACATGTCCCCAGTATGTTTTGGGGATATGGTCAAATATGCTGGTATACGTAACAGGTTTAAAAAAATTCACAAAACCAATTTTTAAAATTTTAAAAGTTGGTTTTTTGAATTTTTAACTGTAAAAACAACGTACCAAATCTTGTTTAAGTATACCAACATGTTTGAACATCTCCCCAGTATGTTTTTGGGATATGGTCAAATATGCTGGTATACGTAACAGGTTTAAAAAAATTCAAAAAACCAATTTTTAAAATTTTAAAAGTTGGTTTTTTGAATTTTTAACGGTAAAATCAACGTCTCAAATCTTGTATAAGTATACCAACATGTTTGAACATGTCCCCAGTATGTTTTGGGGATATGGTCAAATATGCTGGTATACGTAACAGGTTTAAAAAAATTCAAAAAACCAATTTTTAAAATTTTAAAAGTTGGTTTTTTGAATTTTTAACGGTAAAATCAACGTCCCAAATCTTGTATAAGTATACCAACATGTTCGAACATGTCCCCAGTATGTTTTGGGGATATGGTCAAATATGCTGGTATACGTAACAGGTTTAAAAAAATTCAAAAAACCAATTTTTAAAATTTTAAAAGTTGGTTTTTTGAATTTTTAACTGTAAAAACAACGTACCAAATCTTGTTTAAGTATACCAACATGTTTGAACATCTCCCCAGTATGTTTTTGGGATATGGTCAAATATGCTGGTATACGTAACTGTTTTATAAAAATTCAAATAACCAATTTTTAAAATTTTAAAAGTTGGTTTTTTGAATTTTTAACGGTAAAATCAACGTCCCAAATCTTGTATAAGTATACCAACATGTTTGAACATGTCCCCAGTATGTTTTGGGGATATGGTCAAATATGCTGGTATACGTAACAGGTTTAAAAAAATTCACAAAACCAATTTTTAAAATTTTAAAAGTTGGTTTTTTGAATTTTTAACGGTAAAAACCGCGAACCAAATCTTGTTTAAGTATACCAACATGTTTGAACATCTCCCCAGTATGTTTTTGGGATATGGTCAAATATGCTGGTAGACGTAACAGGTTTAAAAAAATTCAAAAAACCAATTTTTAAAATTTTAAAAGTTGGTTTTTTGAATTTTTAACGGTAAAAACAACGTACCAAATCTTGTTTAAGTATACCAACATGTTTGAACATGTCCCCAGTATGTTTTGGGGATATGGTCAAATATGCTGGTATACGTAACAGGTTTAAAAAATTTCACAAAACCAATTTTTAAAATTTTAAAAGTTGGTTTTTTGAATTTTTAACGGTAAAATCAACGTACCAAATCTTGTATAAGTATACCAACATGTTTGAACATGTCCCCAGTATGTTTTGGGGATATGGTCAAATATGCTGGTATACGTAACAGGTTTAAAAAAATTCAAAAAACCAATTTTTAAAATTTTAAAAGTTGGTTTTTTGAATTTTTAACGGTAAAATCAACGTCCCAAATCTTGTATAAGTATACCAACATGTTTGAACATGTCCCCAGTATGTTTTGGGGATATGGTCAAATATGCTGGTATACGTAACAGGTTTAAAAAAATTCAAAAAACCAATTTTTAAAATTTTAAAAGTTGGTTTTTTGAATTTTTAACTGTAAAAACAACGTACCAAATCTTGTTTAAGTATACCAACATGTTTGAACATCTCCCCAGTATGTTTTTGGGATATGGTCAAATATGCTGGTATACGTAACAAGTTTAAAAAAATTCAAAAAACCAATTTTTAAAATTTTAATAGTTGGTTTTTTGAATTTTTAACTGTAAAAACAACGTACCAAATCTTGTATAAGTATACCAACATGTTTGAACATGTCCCCAGTATGTTTTGGGGATATGGTCAAATATGCTGGTATACGTAACAGGTTAAAAAAAATCCAAAAAACCAATTTTAAAAATTTTAAAAATTGGTTTTTTGAATTTTTAACGGTAAAATCAACGTCCCAAATCTTGTATAAGTATACCAACATGTTTGAACATGTCCCCATAGAGTTTTGGGGATATGGTCAAATATGCTGGTATACGTAACAGGTTTAAAAAAATTCAAAAAAACAATTTTTAAAATTTTTAAAAGTTGGTTTTTTGAATTTTTAACGGTAAAATCAACGTCCCAAATCTTGTATAAGTATACCAACATGTTTGAACATGTCCCCAGTATGTTTTGGGGATATGGTCAAATATTCTGGTAGACGTAACAGGTTTAAAAAAATTCAAAAAACCAATTTTTAAAATTTTAAAAGTTGGTTTTTTGAATTTTTAACTGTAAAATCAACGTACCAAATCTTGTATAAGTATACCAACATGTTTGAACATCTCCCCAGTATGTTTTGGGGATATGGTCAAATATGCTGGTATACGTAACAGGTTTAAAAAATTTCACAAAACCAATTTTTAAAATTTTAAAAGTTGGTTTTTTGAATTTTTAACGGTAAAAACCGCGTACCAAATCTTGTATAAGTATACCAACATGTTTGAACATGTCCCCATAGAGTTTTGGGGATATGGTCAAATATGCTGGTATACGTAACAGGTTTAAAAAAATTCAAAAAACCAATTTTTAAAATTTTAAAAGTTGGTTTTTTGAATTTTTAACTGTAAAATCAACGTACCAAATCTTGTATAAGTATACCAACATGTTTGAACATCTCCCCAGTATGTTTTGGGGATATGGTCAAATATGCTGGTATACGTAACAGGTTTAAAAAATTTCACAAAACCAATTTTTAAAATTTTAAAAGTTGGTTTTTTGAATTTTTAACGGTAAAAACCGCGTACCAAATCTTGTATAAGTATACCAACATGTTTGAACATGTCCCCATAGAGTTTTGGGGATATGGTCAAATATGCTGGTATACGTAACAGGTTTAAAAAAATTCAAAAAACCAATTTTTAAAATTTTAAAAGTTGGTTTTTTGAATTTTTAACGGTAAAATCAACGTCCCAAATCTTGTATAAGTATACCAACATGTTTGAACATGTCCCCAGTATGTTTTGGGGATATGGTCAAATATTCTGGTAGACGTAACAGGTTTAAAAAAATTCAAAAAACCAATTTTTAAAATTTTAAAAGTTGGTTTTTTGAATTTTTAACTGTAAAAACAACGTACCAAATCTTGTTTAAGTATACCAACATGTTTGAACATCTCCCCAGTATGTTTTTGGGATATGGTCAAATATGCTGGTATACGTAACAGGTTTAAAAAAATTCAAATAACCAATTTTTAAAATTTTAAAAGTTGGTTTTTTGAATTTTTAACGGTAAAAACCGCGAACCAAATCTTGTATAAGTATACCAACATGTTTGAACATGTCCCCAGTATGTTTTGGGGATATGGTCAAATATGCTGGTATACGTAACAGGTTTAATAAAATTCACAAAACCAATTTTTAAAATTTTAAAAGTTGGTTTTTTGAATTTTTAACTGTAAAAACAACGTACCAAATCTTGTTTAAGTATACCAACATGTTTGAACATGTCCCCATAGAGTTTTGGGGATATGGTCAAATATGCTGGTAGACGTAACAGGTTTAAAAAAATTCAAAAAACCAATTTTTAAAATTTTAAAAGTTGGTTTTTTGAATTTTTAACGGTAAAAACAACGTACCAAATCTTGTATAAGTATACCAACATGTTTGAACATGTCCCCAGTATGTTTTGGGGATATGGTCAAATATGCTGGTATACGTAACAGGTTTAAAAAAATTCAAAAAACCAATTTTTAAAATTTTAAAAGTTGGTTTTTTGAATTTTTAACGGTAAAAACCGCGAACCAAATCTTGTATAAGTATACCAACATGTTTGAACATGTCCCCATAGAGTTTTGGGGATATGGTCAAATATGCTGGTATACGTAACAGGTTTAAAAAAATTCAAAAAACCAATTTTTAAAATTTTAAAAGTTGGTTTTTTGAATTTTTAACGGTAAAATCAACGTCTCAAATCTTGTATAAGTATACCAACATGTTTGAACATGTCCCCAGTATGTTTTTGGGATATGGTCAAATATGCTGGTATACGTAACAGGTTTAAAAAAATTCAAAAAACCAATTTTTAAAATTTTAAAAGTTGGTTTTTTGAATTTTTAACTGTAAAATCAACGTCCCAAATCTTGTATAAGTATACCAACATGTTTGAACATGTCCCCATAGAGTTTTGGGGATATGGTCAAATATGCTGGTAGACGTATCAGGTTTAAAAAAATTCAAAAAACCAATTTTTAAAATTTTAAAAGCTGGTTTTTTGAATTTTTAACTGTAAAAACAACGTACCAAATCTTGTTTAAGTATACCAACATGTTTGAACATCTCCCCAGTATGTTTTTGGGATATGGTCAAATATGCTGGTATACGTAACAGGTTTAAAAAAATTCAAATAACCAATTTTTAAAATTTTAAAAGTTGGTTTTTTGAATTTTTAACGGTAAAAACCGCGAACCAAATCTTGTATAAGTATACCAACATGTTTGAACATGTCCCCAGTATGTTTTGGGGATATGGTCAAATATGCTGGTATACGTATCAGGTTTAATAAAATTCACAAAACCAATTTTTAAAATTTTAAAAGTTGGTTTTTTGAATTTTTAACTGTAAAAACAACGTACCAAATCTTGTTTAAGTATACCAACATGTTTGAACATGTCCCCATAGAGTTTTGGGGATATGGTCAAATATGCTGGTAGACGTAACAGGTTTAAAAAAATTCAAAAAACCAATTTTTAAAATTTTAAAAGTTGGTTTTTTGAATTTTTAACGGTAAAAACAACGTACCAAATCTTGTTTAAGTATACCAACATGTTTGAACATGTCCCCAGTATGTTTTGGGGATATGGTCAAATATGCTGGTATACGTAACTGGTTTAAAAAAATTCAAAAAACCAATTTTTAAAATTTTAAAAGTTGGTTTTTTGAATTTTTAACGGTAAAAACCGCGAACCAAATCTTGTATAAGTATACCAACATGTTTGAACATGTCCCCAGTATGTTTTGGGGATATGGTCAAATATGCTGGTATACGTAACAGGTTTAAAAAAATTCACAAAACCAATTTTTAAAATTTTAAAAGTTGGTTTTTTGAATTTTTAACGGTAAAATCAACGTACCAAATCTTGTATAAGTATACCAACATGTTTGAACATGTCCCCAGTATGTTTTGGGGATATGGTCAAATATGCTGGTATACGTAACAGGTTTAAAAAATTTCACAAAACCAATTTTTAAAATTTTAAAAGTTGGTTTTTTGAATTTTTAACGGTAAAATCAACGTACCAAATCTTGTATAAGTATACCAACATGTTTGAACATGTCCCCAGTATGTTTTGGGGATATGGTCAAATATGCTGGTATACGTAACAGGTTTAAAAAATTTCACAAAACCAATTTTTAAAATTTTAAAAGTTGGTTTTTTGAATTTTTAACGGTAAAATCAACGTACCAAATCTTGTATAAGTATACCAACATGTTTGAACATGTCCCCAGTATGTTTTGGGGATATGGTCAAATATGCTGGTATACGTAACAGGTTTAAAAAATTTCACAAAACCAATTTTTAAAATTTTAAAAGTTGGTTTTTTAAATTTTTAACGGTAAAATCAACGTCCCAAATCTTGTATAAGTATACCAACATGTTTGAACATGTCCCCATAGAGTTTTGGGGATATGGTCAAATATGCTGGTATACGTAACAGGTTTAAAAAAATTCAAAAAAACAATTTTTAAAATTTTAAAAGTTGGTTTTTTGAATTTTTAACTGTAAAAACAACGTACCAAATCTTGTTTTAGTATACCAACATGTTTGAACATGTCCCCATAGAGTTTTGGGGATATGGTCAAATATGCTGGTATACGTAACAGGTTTAAAAAAATTCACAAAACCAATTTTTAAAATTTTAAAAGTTGGTTTTTTGAATTTTTAACTGTAAAATCAACGTACCAAATCTTGTATAAGTATACCAACATGTTTGAACATGTCCCCAGTATGTTTTGGGGATATGGTCAAATATGCTGGTATACGTAACAGGTTTAAAAAAATTCACAAAACCAATTTTTAAAATTTTAAAAGTTGGTTTTTTGAATTTTTAACTGTAAAAACAACGTACCAAATCTTGTTTAAGTATACCAACATGTTTGAACATGTCCCCATAGAGTTTTGGGGATATGGTCAAATATTCTGGTAGACGTAACAGGTTTAAAAAAATTCAAAAAACCAATTTTTAAAATTTTAAAAGTTGGTTTTTTGAATTTTTAACTGTAAAATCAACGTACCAAATCTTGTATAAGTATACCAACATGTTTGAACATGTCCCCAGTATGTTTTGGGGATATGGTCAAATATGCTGGTATACGTAACAGGTTTAAAAAAATTCACAAAACCAATTTTTAAAATTTTAAAAGTTGGTTTTTTGAATTTTTAACGGTAAAATCAACGTACCAAATCTTGTATAAGTATACCAACATGTTTGAACATGTCCCCAGTATGTTTTGGGGATATGGTCAAATATGCTGGTATACGTAACAGGTTTAAAAAATTTCACAAAACCAATTTTTAAAATTTTAAAAGTTGGTTTTTTGAATTTTTAACGGTAAAATCAACGTACCAAATCTTGTATAAGTATACCAACATGTTTGAACATGTCCCCAGTATGTTTTGGGGATATGGTCAAATATGCTGGTATACGTAACAGGTTTAAAAAAATTCACAAAACCATTTTTTAAAATTTGAAATGTTGGTTTTTTAATTTTTTAACGGTAAAATCAACGTACCAAATCTTGTATAAGTATACCAACATGTTTGAACATGTCCCCATAGAGTTTTGGGGATATGGTCAAATATGCTGGTATACGTAACAGGTTTAAAAAAATTCAAAAAAACAATTTTTAAAATTTTAAAAGTTGGTTTTTTGAATTTTTAACTGTAAAAACAACGTACCAAATCTTGTTTTAGTATACCAACATGTTTGAACATGTCCCCATAGAGTTTTGGGGATATGGTCAAATATGCTGGTATACGTAACAGGTTTAAAAAAATTCACAAAACCAATTTTTAAAATTTTAAAAGTTGGTTTTTTGAATTTTTAACTGTAAAATCAACGTACCAAATCTTGTATAAGTATACCAACATGTTTGAACATGTCCCCAGTATGTTTTGGGGATATGGTCAAATATGCTGGTATACGTAACAGGTTTAAAAAAATTCACAAAACCAATTTTTAAAATTTTAAAAGTTGGTTTTTTGAATTTTTAACTGTAAAAACAACGTACCAAATCTTGTTTAAGTATACCAACATGTTTGAACATGTCCCCATAGAGTTTTGGGGATATGGTCAAATATTCTGGTAGACGTAACAGGTTTAAAAAAATTCAAAAAACCAATTTTTAAAATTTTAAAAGTTGGTTTTTTGAATTTTTAACTGTAAAATCAACGTACCAAATCTTGTATTAGTATACCAACATGTTTGAACATGTCCCCATAGAGTTTTGGGGATATGGTCAAATATGCTGGTATACGTAACAGGTTTAAAAAAATTCAAAAAGACAATTTTTAAAATTTTTAAAATTGGTTTTTTGAATTTTTAACTGTAAAATCAACGTCCCAAATCTTGTATAAGTATACCAACATGTTTGAACATGTCCCCATAGAGTTTTGGGGATATGGTCAAATATGCTGGTAGACGTATCAGGTTTAAAAAAATTCAAAAAACCAATTTTTAAAATTTTAAAAGCTGGTTTTTTGAATTTTTAACTGTAAAAACAACGTACCAAATCTTGTTTAAGTATACCAACATGTTTGAACATCTCCCCAGTATGTTTTTGGGATATGGTCAAATATGCTGGTATACGTAACAGGTTTAAAAAAATTCACAAAACCAATTTTTAAAATTTTAAAAGTTGGTTTTTTGAATTTTTAACTGTAAAATCAACGTACCAAATCTTGTATAAGTATACCAACATGTTTGAACATGTCCCCAGTATGTTTTTGGGATATGGTCAAATATGCTGGTAGACGTATCAGGTTTAAAAAAATTCAAAAAGACAATTTTTAAAATTTTTAAAATTGGTTTTTTGAATTTTTAACTGTAAAATCAACGTCCCAAATCTTGTATAAGTATACCAACATGTTTGAACATGTCCCCATAGAGTTTTGGGGATATGGTCAAATATGCTGGTAGACTTATCAGGTTTAAAAAAATTCAAAAAACCAATTTTTAAAATTTTAAAAGCTGGTTTTTTGAATTTTTAACTGTAAAAACAACGTACCAAATCTTGTTTAAGTATACCAACATGTTTGAACATCTCCCCAGTATGTTTTTGGGATATGGTCAAATATGCTGGTATACGTAACAGGTTTAAAAAAATTCAAAAAACCAATTTTTAAAATTTTAAAAGTTGGTTTTTTGAATTTTTAACTGTAAAATCAACGTACCAAATCTTGTATAAGTATACCAACATGTTTGAACATGTCCCCAGTATGTTTTTGGGATATGGTCAAATATGCTGGTATACGTAACAGGTTTAAAAAAATTCAAAAAACCAATTTTTAAAATTTTAAAAGTTGGTTTTTTGAATTTTTAACTGTAAAATCAACGTACCAAATCTTGTATAAGTATACCAACATGTTTGAACATGTCCCCATAGAGTTTTGGGGATATGGTCAAATATGCTGGTATACGTAACAGGTTTAAAAAAATTCAAAAAACCAATTTTTAAAATTTTAAAAGTTGGTTTTTTGAATTTTTAACGGTAAAATCAACGTCTCAAATCTTGTATAAGTATACCAACATGTTTGAACATGTCCCCAGTATGTTTTTGGGATATGGTCAAATATGCTGGTATACGTAACAGGTTTAAAAAAATTCAAAAAACCAATTTTTAAAATTTTAAAAGTTGGTTTTTTGAATTTTTAACTGTAAAATCAACGTCCCAAATCTTGTATAAGTATACCAACATGTTTGAACATGTCCCCATAGAGTTTTGGGGATATGGTCAAATATGCTGGTAGACGTATCAGGTTTAAAAAAATTCAAAAAACCAATTTTTAAAATTTTAAAAGCTGGTTTTTTGAATTTTTAACTGTAAAAACAACGTACCAAATCTTGTTTAAGTATACCAACATGTTTGAACATCTCCCCAGTATGTTTTTGGGATATGGTCAAATATGCTGGTATACGTAACAGGTTTAAAAAAATTCAAAAAACCAATTTTTAAAATTTTAAAAGTTGGTTTTTTGAATTTTTAACTGTAAAATCAACGTACCAAATCTTGTATAAGTATATCAACATGTTTGAACATCTCCCCAGTATGTTTTTGGGATATGGTCAAATATGCTGGTAAACGTAACAGGTTTAAAAAAATTCAAAAAACCAATTTTTAAAATTTTAAAAGTTGGTTTTTTGAATTTTTAACTGTAAAATCAACGTACCAAATCTTGTATAAGTATACCAACATGTTTGAACATGTCCCCATAGAGTTTTGGGGATATGGTCAAATATGCTGGTATACGTAACAGGTTTAAAAAAATTCAAAAAACCAATTTTTAAAATTTAAAAGTTGGTTTTTTGAATTTTTAACGGTAAAATCAACGTCTCAAATCTTGTATAAGTATACCAACATGTTTGAACATGTCCCCAGTATGTTTTTGGGATATGGTCAAATATGCTGGTATACGTAACAGGTTTAAAAAAATTCAAAAAACCAATTTTTAAAATTTTAAAAGTTGGTTTTTTGAATTTTTAACTGTAAAATCAACGTACCAAATCTTGTATAAGTATACCAACATGTTTGAACATGTCCCCATAGAGTTTTGGGGATATGGTCAAATATGCTGGTATACGTAACAGGTTTAAAAAAATTCAAAAAACCAATTTTTAAAATTTTAAAAGTTGGTTTTTTGAATTTTTAACGGTAAAATCAACGTCTCAAATCCTGTATAAGTATACCAACATGTTTGAACATGTCCCCAGTATGTTTTGGGGATATGGTCAAATATGCTGGTATACGTAACAGGTTTAAAAAATTTCACAAAACCAATTTTTAAAATTTTAAAAGTTGGTTTTTTGAATTTTTAACGGTAAAATCAACGTACCAAATCTTGTATAAGTATACCAACATGTTTGAACATGTCCCCAGTATGTTTTGGGGATATGGTCAAATATGCTGGTATACGTAACAGGTTTAAAAAAATTCAAAAAACCAATTTTTAAAATTTTAAAAGTTGGTTTTTTGAATTTTTAACGGTAAAATCAACGTCTCAAATCTTGTATAAGTATACCAACATGTTTGAACATGTCCCCAGTATGTTTTTGGGATATGGTCAAATATGCTGGTATACGTAACAGGTTTAAAAAAATTCAAAAAACCAATTTTTAAAATTTTAAAAGTTGGTTTTTTGAATTTTTAACTGTAAAATCAACGTACCAAATCTTGTATAAGTATACCAACATGTTTGAACATGTCCCCAGTATGTTTTTGGGATATGGTCAAATATGCTGGTAGACGTATCAGGTTTAAAAAAATTCAAAAAACCAATTTTTAAAATTTTAAAAGTTGGTTTTTTGAATTTTTAACTGTAAAATCAACGTACCAAATCTTGTATAAGTATACCAACATGTTTGAACATGTCCCCAGTATGTTTTGGGGATATGGTCAAATATGCTGGTATACGTAACAGGTTTAAAAAAATTCAAAAAACCAATTTTTAAAATTTTTAAAATTGGTTTTTTGAATTTTTAACTGTAAAAACCGCGAACCAAATCTTGTATAAGTATACCAACATGTTTGAACATGTCCCCAGTATGTTTTGGGGATATGGTCAAATATGCTGGTATACGTAACAGGTTTAAAAAAATTCAAAAAACCAATTTTTAAAATTTTAAAAGTTGGTTTTTTGAATTTTTAACTGTAAAATCAACGTACCAAATCTTGTATAAGTATACCAACATGTTTGAACATGTCCCCAGTATGTTTTGGGGATATGGTCAAATATGCTGGTATACGTAACAGGTTTAAAAAAATTCAAAAAACCAATTTTTAAAATTTTTAAAATTGGTTTTTTGAATTTTTAACTGTAAAAACCGCGAACCAAATCTTGTATAAGTATACCAACATGTTTGAACATGTCCCCAGTAAGTTTTTGGGATATGGTCAAATATGCTGGTATACGTAACAGGTTTAAAAAAATTCAAAAAACCAATTTTTAAAATTTTAAAAGTTGGTTTTTTGAATTTTTAACTGTAAAATCAACGTACCAAATCTTGTATAAGTATACCAACATGTTTGAACATGTCCCCAGTATGTTTTTGGGATATGGTCAAATATGCTGGTAGACGTATCAGGTTTAAAAAAATTCAAAAAACCAATTTTTAAAATTTTAAAAGTTGGTTTTTTGAATTTTTAACTGTAAAATCAACGTACCAAATCTTGTATAAGTATACCAACATGTTTGAACATGTCCCCAGTATGTTTTGGGGATATGGTCAAATATGCTGGTATACGTAACAGGTTTAAAAAAATTCAAAAAACCAATTTTTAAAATTTTTAAAATTGGTTTTTTGAATTTTTAACTGTAAAATCAACGTCCCAAATCTTGTATAAGTATACCAACATGTTTGAACATGTCCCCATAGAGTTTTGGGGATATGGTCAAATATGCTGGTAGACGTATCAGGTTTAAAAAAATTCAAAAAACCAATTTTTAAAATTTTAAAAGTTGGTTTTTTGAATTTTTAACTGTAAAATCAACGTACCAAATCTTGTATAAGTATACCAACATGTTTGAACATGTCCCCAGTATGTTTTTGGGATATGGTCAAATATGCTGGTAGACGTATCAGGTTTAAAAAAATTCAAAAAACCAATTTTTAAAATTTTAAAAGTTGGTTTTTTGAATTTTTAACTGTAAAATCAACGTACCAAATCTTGTATAAGTATACCAACATGTTTGAACATGTCCCCAGTATGTTTTTGGGATATGGTCAAATATGCTGGTAGACGTAACAGGTTTAAAAAAATTCAAAAAACCAATTTTTAAAATTTTAAAAGTTGGTTTTTTGAATTTTTAACTGTAAAAACAACGTACCAAATCTTGTTTAAGTATACCAACATGTTTGAACATGTCCCCAGTATGTTTTTGGGATATGGTCAAATATGCTGGTATACGTAACAGGTTTAAAAAAATTCAAAAAACCAATTTTTAAAATTTTAAAAGTTGGTTTTTTGAATTTTTAACTGTAAAATCAACGTACCAAATCTTGTATAAGTATACCAACATGTTTGAACATGTCCCCAGTATGTTTTTGAGATATGGTCAAATATGCTGGTAGACGTATCAGGTTTAAAAAAATTCAAAAAACCAATTTTTAAAATTTTTAAAATTGGTTTTTTGAATTTTTAACTGTAAAATCAACGTCCCAAATCTTGTATAAGTATACCAACATGTTTGAACATGTCCCCATAGAGTTTTGGGGATATGGTCAAATATGCTGGTAGACGTATCAGGTTTAAAAAAATTCAAAAAACCAAAAATTCAATTTTTAAATAAATTGGTTTTCCCCGTTTTATTTAATTTTTTGAAAATTAATTGCAATTTTTTTTCGAGATGTCTCTTTTTTTTAATTTTGAAAATATTTTTTCATTTGCAAGATTCAAAATTGTGGGTAAAAATGTATAAAAGACGAAAAATCAAGCCATATATATATATATTTAATTTTAAGCTCATGGAGTTAAAAATTAATTGAATTTTTATTTTTCGAAGTTCTCGTTTAAAATGTCCTATCTAGAGTTGATACTGATCGTAAGATTGAAGAGCATTTCACAAATCAAGATATTAAAATCACCCTGAATATTTTGACATGTGATGATGGTTAACCACGCTTTTGTTAGCCAATTTTGGTTAACCATGTCTGATTTGCAGAAAATCTAGTTGAGTAAATCTGGTTAACCAAGTCGGTTCGACGATTTGGGTCTCTTATACCTGAATATCAATGATATTGAGATTTCAATATCAATACTGTTATTCAATTTTGGTTTTTATAGATAAATTAAGGAATTAGTTTAATTAAGAAATTTATTTAGTAAAAAACATGTCCATGTGATGGACATGTGATGAGCTAGGAATTTTTGGATTTTCTTACAAAAAAAGAAACTGGGTACACTTGTTAACCTTTTTAGGCTAACTTTTTATCAGGTTATAAATTGTTAATCGTTTAAAACAAAACTAGTTTAAAAAGATCTAAAATGAGTAAATATATTTTTTTCAATATTTATTTTTTTAAGAGTAAATTAACTTTTTTAGTTTTTTTTTTTAATTTTTTGACTAGGATGGGTATTCTATAAAACACATCGACAATGCATAAAAACAACACTAGGTGTAAATAACAAAAATTACGCTTAGAAAACTCTATTAGAGTAACACTAATGAAAGCTGACATTTATAAGATAATTAAACAGTGAATTGCTCTATTTTTTTAAAATTCACTTTGAAAAAATTTTCTAAACGTATCAATAAATATCCCAGCATTAACTAGAGATTGTTCCAGTCTGTAACGATGACAATCTAAACTCGTTAATCCGATCCTCGATTTTAATTAGACATCAGAAAATAGTTTTTCATTTTCGTCAAAAATTAATAGGAAGTTATCCCATCACCAAGACAAGTTCCAAACTGACCTAGACCATTTATTGAAATTGAGTTAAACTTGGCGAAAGGGATTTAATTTCGATAAATTCAAAATATTGAACATATCCAACCCCAATATTCACACATAAATAAACTTTTACTTAAACGAAAAGAATGGTGAAGTCATCAACAGCTAGGGCACAATTTATGTTGTCAAAACTCAAAATAGCATTCACCAATAGGAACCATAAAACATTTAGAATTCTTTACTCAACACACGTAAGGCCTCATCTTGAATACGCCGCAATGGTCTGGAGTCCATATAAATAACAAGAAAAAAACTAATAGAAAGAGTTCAAAGGACAGCAACTAAGTGTGTATTGATTTTGGGTAACATGAGTTATGAATAAAGACTTAAAATACTTGGGCTTACAACTCTTGAACAACGAAGAAAATGGGACGACATAATTTTATTATTTAAATTCAAACAAAACTTTAATCGTTTCGACTGGTATCACGCATTAAGCAAAGAACCTAACACAACTGAAACTGGTCCTGCCTGCTCAAAGCGTAGCACAAAAAGGAAGTATCGTCAATTAGTCAAAAGTTTTCCTCCTTGGGACAAATTCTTGTCAAATCAAAAGGAAGACACTTGGAATGATTTACCCGTTGAATTAACAAACTGTGTAATATTTTTACTCGTAACGGGTTCACAAAAAGTAGTTTTTAACTTCTTTTTTTCTATTTTTAAAGACTTACATACCAAGACTGTTCCATTTTAAGTTTTAATTATTTTGAAATATTTTTATCTACAGATGTATAACAGATCTTCCATAGCTTGGGTATTTTAACCCTAGCTCCTCGAGCAAAGCTCATTGCAGATTACACTTGTAACTTGTTTTGGCTCGACTTAACGCGTTAATAAAAGATTGTTAATTGTTTTTATATATTTTATTTATTGCAATATTAAAAATTCTTTCTTTTCTAACTAAAAGGTAACTTCTATTTAAAGGGTAGCTACGTTCCATCTCTGTAACTCATTAAGTCTAAACGACATCTGGTTTTCAGGATGAGACGCTTACATTTTAAAATAAAAAACTGTATTTAATTAAAAGTAAATTAAAATGATTAATGTTTAAAAATTGAAACTATTAAATCGACCAAGTATTAAATGATTAAAATTAAATAAGAACATAAAGTCTAAAAATGTATCTTAAACGTGTGAGGAGGGTTACATATCCCCGCGTTTAAGTGATCATCGTCTCCTGATGATCAATCGACATTTTCTAAATTACTGGCATTTAATGGTGTTGGTAGTATTTCAATATCGTCATCACTCTCTGCTTCTGACATTGAAGACAATGATGACTCTGTTTCGGCTCTTTGTTGAATGTTGTCCTCCTAAAGTTTTTTAAGAGTATCCGCTTCGTATTTTGCGTTGTCTGCCATGCACTTTTGCATTTTTTTAAATTTGATAGTGTTGCTTGACCAGACGCGTAGTTTGTCACACTCATGATATGTTGAGAAGTTGATGCGCCTGTTGCGTAAAATTTTCACCATTTCAATGTTTCTTTTAGCATGTTGAAGTAGTCGTTTCTAACGACGCCATTTGGGAATTTTGTTGGTTTCAATCCCATGAGGTCCAGGCATTTTTTAATTGGTTCGTTGTCGCATTTGCATAAAATTCGGAACAACGAGCTGGTGCTATTTGCCGCCATGTCTAGCGGGTCATAAATCCATTTTCTGATTGTGTGTGCATTATCATACAACAAGTAATCCAACTCTTCTTTGTTTAATTGCATTTTCTGACTTTTGTTGATTTGAGATTATTTGATTTTGTTTGAATATTTTGAATTGGAAAGAAAATACGAAAAATAACCAAATATTTATACAAAAAAATGATTAAATTGGTTTATAGTAATAAGGTAATTAAAAATTGTTATTTCTTATCTGCGTTTGATAAACTTGCAATTTCGAATAAATCTTCATTATCTGTTGACTTTTTATTATCCGGAACTTTTTGTTTGTTTATCTTGATCAAATTCTTATGGAAATTTGAGAGTTTTTTAATAAACCATAAATATCCTACTATGCTTATTGTGAGAATTATTACTAGTAATAAAATATATTTTATTACCGTGAAGTTTCTCAAGACGTTTTCGCTGAATCGAGTAAACAATGATTCATTTATGTCGTCTCCGCCTAGATTCTCAAAATTATTTTTCTGTGTGTTATCACTTAACTCAAAGCTATCTATTATTTTTTCGAACATATTGTATTCTAGAATTTTTTTATCGTGTTTAAATTTTAAATTTTCTGAATAGCTTTCAATGTTGAATATTGATACTGAGTTACTTAAGTTTATTTGCTTAATTTCACTCGGTGTAATTTTTATAATTGTTTTATGTTTTTCGTTTTTTTTGAAAAAGAAATTTTAGAAAAAAATTGAAATTTGAAATTTTAATTTTTGTGAATAAATTATAAATTTCTCAAATTGGTCTACCGTTGGAGTTAGTAATTCAATTTGGTAGTTACTCAGGAACAATGAGTATGTCTGAAGCTGACACGTTTTTTCAGTCAAACTTTAACATTGAAGTCCTGCTTTCGAACGCTAAGGACATTGTGAGATATACCAAAGATGAATTTATTAATCGATTAACGGCGTGTATTGGTGACGAAACGAAGAATAAGACAAAGAAGGACAATCTTAACTTATTGAGACTAAAACTCGCGTATAGTGTCTTGACTAAGTACCAAGTCAAGAAAGATATTCAAATACAAAATCATACAAAATCAAATTAACGAAAGTTAAACAAATGGCGACAGATATTTGGATCTTAGTGAACTCGTTTGTCGATAGACGTCTAAATCCTGATTGTAACGAAATAGTTTTCTTGACTGTGAAAGGAAAAGGTGGTAACCCAAATAGCACGTTAACTTTGAATGAGCATTCAAACGTATCAAACGAAGTTTTAACTCTAGATGATTTAAATGTTGACCTTCGACAGATCCTACTGAATATTCAGAAGGAAGTCCTAGAGTTAAAAGAATTAAACGCGAAGATTCTAGAATTAGCCTCAAATCTGAAAGACTTTAATTTAATACAGCAAGATGATCTCCAAATAATCGAACAACCAAATGAATACATCGATGATGTTTTTGAACCCGAATTTGTCCAAAAGGGATTGAAGAAAATCAACGTATCAAGTAATAATGTAAAAAAGAAAGATGATGCTCCGCCTAAACGTAGAGGCTGTAAGCGTTCAAATAATGAGAAGTCGGTCGATAATCGTCAAAAAATGGTAAAAAAGAACCTTGTAGTCGGTGCCTTAAAATCAACTTTACTTGGTGCTGCTTCGAAACCAGCAAAACCGGAAAAAATCTTTGACTACTACACTGGTTTTTGGTCATTGGAAAGTGATGAGTTTAGTGTCAAGGAGTACATTGACAATTTTGCATCAGCTGAAAGCATAAAGGAACTTAAAACAAAAGGTGACTACTACAGATCCTTTCATTTTAAAGTTAAAAGTAATCATATGGAGCAGATTCTTAACCCTGACAACTGGCCAGATGGAATTAGAATCAAGCGATTCTTTGAAGCAAAGGCGAAAAAAAATGTAGAAAACGAAGCATCTGCTTATCGAAGATATGATAGAGGAGTTGCTTCGTATACAAAATCTACAGCCTATGTAAGCGGAGGAGATGGTATTACTACTTGGAGAGGTGGGTTCAGTACTCAAGAAACCAGATCAAAAAGCAAGAGGGGAAGGTCCCTTGATGAAGAAGACACTGAAGATGAGGGAGATGATGCTTCAAATAAGAAACATCAACAAACCCAAGACTCAATCGGTCGACCTGAATCAATGACTGCCTCAGTAGCTGAAAACTCAATGGAACATGAGAGTAGTAAGCTATAATTGTCAAAACTTTAAATCAAATCGAGTCGTAATTGACAAACTTGTACAAAATTTCGATATCATTTTTTTATGTGAACATTGGCTCAATTCCGAGGAAGATTATCTTCTTACCGAACGAACGTAAAATCATAATTTATTTTTTCAATCCGATATGGATGTTGCTAATCTCAATACTCGAGGCCGACCTTTTGGCGGCAAATGTTGGCTCGTAAATAAAAAATTTAACGTCGTCGAATTTGATTTTTCTGATTCAAATTACTCGTTTATAAGAATTAGTCTCGATACTCAAATCGTTAATTTAGTCGGAGTCTGGGTTCCATTTGACAATGACAGCAAAGAAAGGTTAGTAAATTTCAAGTCTTTTATCTCTTGTATGGAGAGTATCCTTGATCTCTACAGTAAAGAGAGAGTTATTTTTTTGGGTGACTGAAATTGTGACCTCTCTCGAGGAAAGAGATTTGACAAAATCCTTAAGCGATTTATTATTGAGAATGAGCTACTTGATTGTATCTCCTTATTCGAACCAAAACTCGATCATACTTACAAGAAGAAAGACTACAAATCGAAAATAGATCACATCTTTATCCGTTCAAATGAGTTGAAAACAGTAGTAGATTCCAACATCTGTGACGAACCGATTAGTTTTAGTGATCATACCGCTATCTATTTTGAAATAGATCTAGACAAAGCACTTATTGAAAACAATAATGAATCGATGAATATTCCATTTAGATTCCATCTTTTTGACTGGAAAGACGAAGTCTTTTGTCTTAAATATCAAAGTTTATTGGCTCAAAATTTAGCGTCACTTGTTCGTAAAATGGAAGATATTCACTCTCAAAACCAACTGGAACGTACAAATCTTATCGATGAAATTTCCGAAAGCTTACCGAGTATTTTGTTAAGGGCGGCTAGAACAGCGGAAAAATTTTTGAACAACCAATCGAGAAGACCAAGATATATCTGTAAAAACCATAGTGAAAATGCCGAGATAACCGAGTTGATTGGAAAAACCAGAGAACTGTACAATGAATTTGAAAAATCGAACTTTAAAGACATTAAACTGAGACAAGAGATAAATTTTCAGAAGAAGCTACTCAAAGATTTGGTCAGAAAAGAGGCTTTTTTAAAAGAAAAGATCAAGGTTTTCAAGTTAGATCAAATAAAACAAACGAACAATTCAAGGTTTTGGCGTACAATAGCGCAATACAAACGTAATAGATCTCGTGTGAATAAATGCTCGAAAAAGATGAGTACAAACGACTTTGTTGACTTTTATACGGACCTTTTCTCCCACAATGGTAAATCGAACCAGCCGACCAAGATTTTATAAAAGACTCGGTGAAGAGCTATTTAGATGATATGGAGAATACTTCATTCGATTTTGCGGTTGAACAAGAAGAAATCAAAACAATTATCCAAAATTTAAGTCGCAACAAAGCTGCTGGCTATGATAATATTTGCAATGAATTTTTCATCAATGGTTTATGTCCAAACTTATTGAACATCATTACATGGTTTTTTAACACAACGATTAGAACTGGCTATATCCCGGACACATTTAATGTGTCACTTGTAACACCTATACCAAAAAAAGGAATCATGAACTCACCCTCTGACTTTAGACCCATTTCGGTTTCAAGTACAATGGCTGCTATCCTAGAAAATATTCTTTTAAATAAGATGGACTGTTTGCGAAACATACACAAAAATCAATTTGGCTACAAAAAGAGATTATCTAGTAAACATGCGTATTTCCTAGTAAATGAAGTTGTGAACTATTATAAACAAAATGGATCAAAGGTCAATCTTGTCAGCTTAGATGCGAGTAAAGCATTTGACAAATTATGGCGAGATGGTTTATTCTACAAGCTTATGGACAAAGTCCCAAGACCAATCTGGAGAGTCCTGTTTAAATACTACAAAGTTTCAAAGATAATTGTCAAATATGATAACCAAGAAAGTGACTTGATTAACTCTACCGAAGGAGTGAAACAAGGTGGCATTCTTTCCCCCTATTTGTTTAACTTTTTCATTAACGAGTTGCTTGAGAATTGTACGAATCTTAATATTGGAGCTAGCATCAATGGGCTCAATCTGTCAATCATCGCGTATTGTGATGATATCATAATACTTTCGCCTTCGTTTGGTCAGACTATCGAGCTATTGGAGGAATGTTTCAAATTTGCCAAAAAATGGAAAATGGATTTCAATCCGAACAAATCAGTATGTTTAACAATGTCCAATAACAGTGTATGTAGTCAAGAAACGATCCGCTTGGATGGTATCGAAATCTCAAACGTTGATGGTTTTGAATACTTGGGCCTTCCAATTGGTAACAACTTATTTATAACTGAATTTATTGAAGACAAATGGAAAAGTGTTGAGAAAAGTTTTTACTCATTATATGGTCTTGGGTGCAAACCATCGGTCTCAAGTCCTAGATTAATTGGTTTTTTGTTCAAACAATATTGTCAGTCAATTTTTAGACACATCTTGGATACCGTTCTTATTCCAAGCAGTCTTTTAAATGAACTTGACACCAGACAGAGCTTATTGCTTAAACGAATTATTGGTCTTAAGAAGTTTACACATATAACTCCACTCTATGAAGCTTTAAAATTGGAATCGGTTAGTGAAATATACTTTAAACATAAGATATTTTTTTTAGAACAATTAATGCGGTGTTCATTATGCACAGAAGTTTTCAATTTTATGCGTAAAGAAGAACAGAATCAGAAAAATACGTCGTATTGTGCGCAAATTAACCGACTAGAAAAACGACTGTTTATCGATTGTTTGGCTTACGATACAAAACTTATAAAGTCATTTATTACCTTTAGTTTCAAAAATGTTAACTCTGGTCTGGTAGACTCAGTCAAATTTGTTTTTAATAGAATTGCATTCTCTTTGGAATCAAATCATGAATTTTTCTACTTTTATAAAATTTTATACGATCTCTTAAAAGTTGACTTTAGTCTAAAATGAAGTTCTTAAACTTTTTTTTATTTTTTTCTAAAATCTAATTTAGAATGTTAGAAAACATTTAAAATTTTTTTTATTCTCTTTTTTTATTCTTTTTTTTAATTTTCTTTTTTAATTCAATTGTCAATGTGACTTTAAACATAATAAAGCAACGTTGAAGTTTGGAGCAAATTTTTGGAGCAAAGCAAATTCAAATATTAAAAAAGCTAATAATGTTTCATCGAAATTTAAAATCGATAAAATAAAAATTGAACAAAGTTGAACAAATTTTGTTAATTCTTAAACTAATTAAAAAATCAAAAAAAATATTTTCCTTTTTAATTTATTGATATTTGAAATCAATACTAACTTTTTGTTAATTTTATTTTAAATCCTGCATTATGAAAATTTCTAAAAAAAAAAGAGAATGGTAATTATGTATTACGAGAATAAAAATTTGAATTTGTATTTCAAAAATCCTTAACATTTTCTTAATTTTTTTTTTTTGAAATTTATAATATTTTATCATATCTTTTTTTCCATTGAATTAAAGAAAAAAAATTGAAAATTCTGATCGTATTTACTGCGAACTCGACGACTATTAAGACTGAGCTTGGAACTACAAACCAAGCGTATTCTCTTATTAAAGAACACTTAACCTTGTACCCTAACCCTTGTACCCTAACACTTAACCTTGTACCCTTGTACCCTAACTCGTATCTCATCAAATGGTTTAGTCTTAAAATTACTTCGTTGTTACTCAACTTGAATTCGAATGATGAAATTTTTTTAAACCTAAAAGTCTTCAAGAAACAACTTACAAGTAAGACTTTTCCGACACCAAACCCATTTTTGACCATTTTTCAATTAATTTTTAACCTTTTAGAGTTCATGAAATTCTAATCAATGAGCCAGAGCTCAATCCAAATGAGGATACAATCATAAAAACAAACTTTAACAAACTTGACATGGATTTATTTCGTCATGAACAAGATGAATCGAATGATTACATCGAATTCGATGGTCTTAGACTCCCAAAAAAAGAGGAAAACGACCTCAAAAAATCAAAACGTTTAGTCTTTGTGGATACGACTAAACACAACTTGAACAAAATTGTAATGTCAATCATAACCGATCAATCAATCGTAATCGAAGGTGATTTAAGCACTGGAAAGACCACTTTAATCGAGTATTTATCCGAACAAACGAATAATAACTTGATAAAGTATCAAATGGACGAGTTAATGGACAGTAAAACTTTAATCGGAAATGACACTTGTTCAGACATACCCGGTGAGTTTTTATGGAAACCAGGACCTTTAATCTCGGCGGTGTGTAACGGAACATGGATACTTTTAGAAGATTTTGATCACGCATCAGTCGATCATTGTCTCTTTTAATCGATTTATTGGAGACTAGATCAATCAAGACTTCGGATAACATGATTAAATTCTAATCGGACTATTAAACGATTTATACGAGTGTTTTCTCTGTTTTATATCAAATCGAGCATTACGTTTTGAGTTTTCGATTAAAGTTGGAGCTAAGTTAAACATCAATAGGAGATGAGGTCGAGAATTTATTGTTTAATAAAAAAACTGGATTTATGAAAAAAGACTCTGTAATAACATGTGGTCGTGTCCGACTTAGACTGGAAAAGAACAAAGATAATTTAGAAACGATTGGAATGCGGTTTGTTTATACAAAATCGTCTCTGAATTTGTAAGAAAAAATAGCAAGATGTATCGAGTGTAATGAGCCTGTTCTTTTGTTTGGTGAAACTGGTGTTGGTAAAACTACGGTTCTACAACATTTGGCACGTCTGTTGGGTAAGAAGTAAGTGTTATCAATTTGAATCAACAAACTGAGACAAGTGATTTGTTGGGTAGCTTTAAACCCGTCGATATTAAAACACAAATGAAATTTTTTTCTGATTTGTTTAATTTGTTCACTGATTGTTTTAAAATTGATGAAAATCAAACTTTTTTGAATCATGTTCAGGTAAGATTAATTTTTACTCCCTTTAATTTATCATTTTTGACATCATATATGTTACTTACCCCTCTGTAAACTTTAGAAAATGACATACCTGGGTGAAAACAACCCAAAAAAGGGTATTTTTTTATAAATATCAATTATAGTCCTGGGAGTCGCTCACTACACATCACTTTTTTGCATCCGCTTAAACCATGGGCGATTATGCATAAGTGCCAGGAGCTTTTTTTTCCATTTTTTCTTTGGAATCCCTGTACAAAATAGATATGATTTGACAGAAAAATTACATTTTTTTCCCTCGTTTTGACCACAAAATTCCTTGTGATAAAGCTTTTTCCACTTCGATATGGGTACCAGCATCAACTAGAGTCTTTTAGCTTTCAGATATTATCTAAAAATCAATGATATCTTGTTCTAATAATGACTGCTTGAAAGTTTAAACAAAGCACCTTGACATTAGTCTGCAAAAAGCCGAAATGAAGTGTTTTTTTAATTTTATTCGAATAAAAAAAAATTATTTTCTTAGGTTTTCGGAGTCGTAGATTACCAAAATGATGTCCAAAATGACAAATTCATCTTTAAATTTTTAAACACTAATTTTTATTTTCTTTTAAGACATGTTTTAAGAGTTTAAATTGGAAGTATTTGCTCAAATTAATTTCACATGCGACCGAATCGATCTTATAAACAAATTTACATTTCAATTTTTCGATGGTAAACTATCCGAAGCCATAGTCAACGGTGAATGGATAATTTTGGACGAGATTAATTTAGCTTCACCAGAAATACTTCAATTTCTCGGTTCTCTTTTTGACAACACTGAATCGGGACCATCGAGTATTATTTTATATGAAAAAGGCGATCATGAGCCGTTAAAACGTCATTCGATTTTTGTCTCTACGGCGCTATGAATCCAGCATCGGACGTTGGTAAACGAAACCTACCCTCCAATATCCGAAACCGATTCACCGAGATCTTTGTCGATGAAATCGAAGACGAAAACGACCTCGCATTACTCATCAAATCATACCTCGAGTACTTACCCGACGTAAACACTTCACTCATCAACTCAATCGTAACTTTTTACAAATCAGTCCGAGACCAAACTTTTATTTTAAAGACAAGTAAGATCAAGGGTAAAGTCCAACGAGTCCGCACGGTACCTGAGGTCTTCACAAATCCGTTATCACTCAAACTAGGGACACTTTACTACGTTAATATTTAAGACTATTGGATCCTTAGGAATCAGATTGTTAATCACGATCACGCTGATTTAGCCGAGTATATCTGGTAGGATGTAATGGACACGAATTAAAATTTAGTTTTTAAAGAAGGGTTATTAGTCCAAGTAATGCGACATGGGTATTGGATTTTACTAGACGAGTTGAATTTAGCGTCAAGTGAGGTCTTGGAAGCGTTGAATCGAGTACTTGATGATAATAGAGAATTGTACATCCTTGAATTTGATAAATATTGTATCGATTCCGAGACTACTTCGAGTAATCTCGTAAGGGTCATGCGGTGTATGGTAATGGACTCACTTCATGTTAGAAGGATCCCCAGGTGTTGGTAAAACATCTTTAATCGAAGCCCTCGGTCGTCTAACAAACAATAAAGTAATACGAATTAATTTGTCAGAACAAACCGATTTAAATGAATTATTCGGCGCTGATTTACCCGTTTCGGACTCGACAATATTCCAACAAAAATTCGAATGGCTTGACGGACCGTTCTTACTAGCTCTCAAAAAAGGCTACTGGGTCATTGTTGACGAGATTAATCTAGCAACCAAATCAGTTCTAGAAGGTCTAAACTCTTGTTTTGACCATCGTAACGAAATTTATATCACCGAACTAAACAGAAAATTTACAGCCGATAAAAACGGACCAAAATAATCGCATGTCAAAACCCGTTCTGTCAAGGCGGAGGTCGTAAAGGTCTACCAAATTCGTTTCTCAACCGGTTCTCAAAAGTATACGTCGATAAAATGACTCAAAATGACTTATTACACATTACCGGTTAAATTTATGATCAAATAGACCGCAAAGTCTTGTCAAAAATGATCGAGTTTAACACTTTAATCGACTCGAAAATGTTTAAAAAAGTCATGGGGTACTTTAGGATTACCGTGGAAGTTTAATTTAAGAGATTTGTTCCGTTGGTGTGATTTAATGGTCCTAAAATACCGGGTCAAAAAACTGGGTCAAAAAAACCTGGAGATTTTATTTATTTGATTTACGCTCCTTAGTCGTTTTCGTGATCTCAAAGACAAAAGTTTGGTCTATGAAAAATTAAAAAACTCATTCGGGGTTGAAGCTTACAAACGAGATGGCATCATGGTCCGTTTAGGTCACGGAGATGTTCAAATAGGCCAAGACTTTGCTTCAAACATATCTCAAAATTTCCTAAAATTTTCCAAAGTTATGTTTTTACTAACAAAAATTTACAATGCTTAGAATGTGTTTTAAAGTTTGTTGAAATGAACTGGATGATTGTACTATTTGGTCAGTCCTCAACCGGCAAAACAAGTCTTGTCCGTCTTGTAGCTGCAATGTTGGGTAAGACCCTGGTAGAATTCAGTGTCAAAAATTCAACAGACACAAGTGACCTTCTTGGTGGGTACGAAAAAATAAAACAATAACGTTCCAACTTGATCAATTTGTATCAAAAAAATCAAAAATTTATACCAAAAAATAATAATTTCAGACGTCATAAATCAAAAATTATTCGTCAAAAATTTCGAATTCATGTTCCAAACTAAACGTCTCAATCACCAGGACTTTTTGAAGGTGACGAGTACTCGACTTTGATGACTCAATGTAAAGAAGGGGCTCAACAAGACGGGTTAATGTTGGACTCATCTGAAGAATTGTACAAATGGTTTACAAACGAAGTCATGAAAAATCTTCACGTTGTGTTTACCATGAACCCGAGTGCAGACGGGTTAAAAACTCGTGCTTCAACATCACCTGCTTTATTCAATCGTTGTGTGCTCAACTGGTTCGGTGATTGGAGTCATCACGCTTATTATCAAGTTGGTAAAGAGTCTACGATTAGAATTGACCTCGAAAAATCAGACTACTTCCCACCAAACACTCTTCAAATCTTACATGATCCGAGTATACAATCAATCGGGCATCGTGAAGCGGTTGTTAACACGTTTGTTCACATCCACGACTCATTACACCAAGCGAACACTCGGTTACAAAAGAAAGGAGTCCATGAGACAACTATAACCCCACGTCATTATTTAGACTTTATCAATCATTTTGCTAAGTTGTACAATGAGAAACGTTCTGAGTTAGAGGATCAACAAGTCCACTTGAACATTGGTTTGGCAAAGATCAAAGAAACTGTTGAACAAGTCGAAGAGTTACAGAAGAGCTTGGCAGTAAAACGAACCGAGCCTGAGAAAAAAAATAACGAAGCTAACTCAAAATTGAAACAAATGATGACTGATCAACAAGAAGCCGAAAAAAAGAAAGTCGCATCACAAGAAATACAGGTCAAACTTGCTAAACAGTTGAGTGAAATTGACAAAAAAAAAGACAAGTGTCATGGAAGACTTGAGTAAAGTCGAACCAGCTGTAATTGAAGCTCAACAAGCTGTAAAATCAATCAACCGTCAACATTTAGTCGAGTTGAAAAGCTTGGTAAATCCGCCAGCTGCTGTTAAACTTGGTCTCGAATCGGTTTGTTTAATCCTTAACCAAGAGGCAAGCCGAAGGAAGGGAATCCGGGGTATTATCGTTAAAAAAAATTTTTTCAACAAGATTATAAAACTTCAGACTGAAAAAATATCAACACCGAAAAAAAGAAAAAAGAAGACTAAATTTTTGTCAAACTCGGACTATGACTTTGCTAAAATTATCAACGCAAGTCAGACCGATTCAACGCAAGTCAGACCTGGCTCGAATTGAGTATTTAAGTAATGCTGATGAGCGTATGCAATGGACTGCTAACTCTCTTCCAACAGATGATTTGTGTATCGAAAACGCGATTATGTTAAAACGATTCAACCGTTACCCGCTCATAATAGACCCCTCAGGTCAAGCCACTGAGTTCATTTTGAACATGTACAAGGACGAGAAGATTCCTCGAACATCATTTTTGGACACATCGTTCCGTAAGAATTTAGAAAGTGGCCTTCGTTTTGGTAACCCAATTTTGATACAAGACGTCGAAAATTACGATCCGATCCTTAACCCGGTTTTGAACAGGGAAATAAGACGTTCAGGTGGTCGGGTTTTGATAACTCTTGGTGATCAAGACATCGATTTTTCACCCATGTTTACAATGTTCTTGTCAACCCGTGATCCGACTGTTGAATTTCCACCAGACATTTGTTCTCGAGTGACTTTTGTTAACTTTACAGTCACTCGTTCAAGTTTACAATCACAATGTTTACATCAAGTTCTTAAATCCGAGCGACCGGATGTTGCAGAAAAGAGATTGGATTTGTTAAAGACTCAAGGTGAGTTTTGGCTCCATCACAAGCTTGCTCGAACATCTACTTCACTATGAATGTCCTTAAAGAAATTTTTATCAATTAAAACAAACGAAAGACAACCAAAACAAGGCGTAATTGATCTCTTAGAAACAACTAATTCTATCAAAAAATTATTGTTTATCAATGCACTTCGTCCCGATCGATTCATAACAACAGCTGAAACATTTGTGAGTTCAGTGTTTGGTGAAGAATTTTTAAATCAAGCCGAAAAGCTGTTAGACTTGGGTTATATTGTTGAAAATGAAATAAAAGCGACGACACCTATCTTAATGTGCTCAGTAGCTGGTTACAATGCATCAGGTCGTGTTGAAGACCTCGCAGCCGAGAATAACAAACAACTAATCGCATTGCAATCGGTTCATCCAAAGGTTTTACCCAAGCCGAAAAAGCGATAAACAACTCATCGAAAACAGGAAAATGGGTCTTGTTAAAAAATGTACATCTAGCACCACAATGGTTAGTTCAACTCGAAAAGAAGTTGCAAAAAAAAATCGGTTTGTAAACATCTTGTGTTGGATCAAGAGACTTTAATCGATGATGATAAAGAGAACAAACTCTTTCCTAGTTTAAGTGAATTGAAGAAAAAAGACAACAAAATTAAGACTTTGTGCCCGAATTTGGAGAGTTTGGACACAATGAGCCATCAGCAAGTTGTAAAAGACGAAATGGATAAAATGAAGATGATGAATTTAGTTTGAATGGACAAAATGATGAAGACTATCCCTATGGTAAGTCAATTGTTTAAAAGAATGAAATTCTTCTTATTCTGCTCTTTTGTTGCGTTATTTTATTCAAAAATGAACCTTAAATAAATTTTTTCCCAATAAAAGTTTTTTAAACTTGTTCGATGGGTGGTGCGCAGTTGATCCTCAAAATTTCAAGTCTTAATCGTCTTTATAAAATGACAAAATAAAGTAATTTTGCCGAAAAAGCAAAATTGGCACTAGCTCGCGCAGAACTTCCATGCAGCTACGTCCCGAACTCGAAAGCCAATCGAGTTTACGGGACGCATTTTACATCTCAGCTTGAATTTAGGTATAAAATGACTTCGTTTGGGTGTTTTCCTGGGCGAATGTTCTTTTAAAGGGATGATGAGGCAGACTCTGGCCTTGTTATTTCGATTGAGAAAGTTAGATTAAAATGACTTCGTTTTGGTGTTTTCCTGGGCGAATGTTATTTTAAAGTGATGATGAGGCAGACTTTGATTTCTTTTTGAATTTAGGTATAAAATGACTTCGTTTGGGTGTTTTCCTGGGCGAATGTTATTTTAAAGGGATGATGAGGCAGACTCTGGCCTTGTATTTTGATTGAAAAAGTTAGATTAAAATGACTTCGTTTGGGTGTTTTCCTGGGCGAATGTTATTTTAAAGTGATGATGAGGCAGACTTTGATTTCTTTTTGAATTTAGGTATAAAATGACTTCGTTTGGGTGTTTTCCTGGGCGAATGTTATTTTAAAGTGATGATGAGGCAGACTTTGATTTCTTTTTGAATTTAGGTATAAAATGACTTCGTTTGGGTGTTTTTCCTGGGGGAAAGTTCTTTTTAAAGGATGACGAGGCAGAGTCTGGCCTTGTTATTTCGATTGAGAAAGTTAGATTAAAATGACTTCGTTTGGGTGTTTCCTGGGCGAATGTTATTTTAAAGTGATGATGAGGCAGACTTTGATTTCTTTTTGAATTTAGGTATAAAATGACTTCGTTTGGGTGTTTTCCTGGGCGAATGTTATTTTAAATGGATCTTGAGGATCTTTATTTCGTAACTAGACCATGAACATTTTTCAGACTGTTATTTTACAAAATAGTATTTAAATTAGAAATAAGTTAAATTTGCATTTTTGTTTAAGAATATAAATTCGTAAAAAAGTTTAATGGCTCTCTAACGGTCCTTTTTTGTTTTAGACTTATGATCTTCGTTTGGAAAGAATCGGTTGTTAATGTCAAACTTTTTTCGATCATTTTAACATCTGCTTATTTACCAAGACTCATCGATTTATGTGACTCTAGCAGCGGGACAAGGCGGGACTTGTTTTGAGCTAGATCCATCAAAACGTTCAAACAAAGACTCCTGAGTCAATAATGAACTAGCTCAAGACAACGGGTTCATTTTAACTGATTGTTATAAGTTTAAACAAGACAAATTTGAGTATTTTAGATCGACTGGGTGAAATGATCGATTGTGATCATGTAGTGAATGGCGGGATCAATTTGACCACAACAAACAAAGATCGAAATGATTTAACACTTCGTGAAAAATTGAATTATGAAAATTCGGATAATTCAAATGTATGTTATTTAGGTAAATATTCTCGGGGATTTTTTCCTTTCATAATTCTCATCAATTTGATAAACTTGTCCACTTTTTTGGCCAATCCTTCAACTCCACTTAATTCTTGAGATGTCAAATACCAATCGGGTTTTCTAGCATATTAATATTTCGACTTTGTTGTTGGTATCCCATCGATTCATTTAAATACTTCGAACAAAGTTTTTTAAATACTTCGAAACTGCTCATGTTGTCCCTAATGTGATTATTATTTTTTAAAAAATTTTTTAACTACGATGAAATATATTTATTTTTTACGAAAATTATTCTGATGACGAAATATTGGCAGAAATAAAAAGCTGCTTATTGTTATAAATTTTTATAATATAATCTCAACAATTAATATTATTTAGTTAAGAAAAAATTTACCTAAAAAAATGCAGGAGACAAGAAACAAAAATAGAAACGATCACGAGAGGGTTATTTAAAAAAAATGCATTCCCTCATTGAAAAAAAATTTTGATGCCTTCGAAATGAAATACAATGAGAAGTGTTTTCTAAATTACTTAAAAGGTATGTTCTCTACATCTTAATAAAAAAGACTTTATCTAATTAGTTTTCTTTTAAGAGAAAAATATTCCCATTTCAATGTCGAAGAATTAAGCAAGCGACAGCTTTTCATGTACCCTAACTTTACTACAGTTACAACCTCATACGAACGCTACGACTCAAATAATCAGTTCACAAAATAATATTCAAAGCACATTTCAAATATGTCAAGAACAAAAGGTTTTTTTTAATTTAAACAGCTAAAAAATTAAAAGGTTTATCTAATCAATTTTTTTAAAGGACAATCATTTAGAAATTTTAAATATGCTCAATAGCCTGACCCTTTTCAAACAAATATTTTCATCAGACACTAGCTCTGGAACTAATTCGTCTTCATGCTCTTCACAAGTAATTTAAAAAATTTAGATTCAGAAAATATTTAATCAAAATTTGTAATCTTTTTTACTTAAGAAATCAAAAGGAAAACAAAATAAAAACAGAGCGAAGAGTTGCGTATTTCGTTGCAAAATATTGTATTGCATCATTTTCAACAAAATAATTTCGCTTGAATCGTTCAAGAATGAGATTAAGGGTATTTTTAAAAAAAACAATTTAATATTACATATTTTTATTTTTTTTTTAAAAGAAAAAGATCTCGTTCCTGACTTTATGAGTCAAAACAATTGTTTCGCCGACAATTTGGTTTATGATTATATCACCAAAAAATTCAGAATAGAATTTGATGTAGAGTTGATTGAAGAATTCTACTCAAATCTCATATCAAACAACATCTCCGTAATTTTGGAACAAAAAGAAGCTCTTGACCAAATAAAAAGAAACACGAAGAATGTTGATAACAAAAAAGAATCTGAACAAGTAAGCCAGAATCAAAGTGCGACAATCAATACAGACACAAACAAACAAAAAAATCAGCCACAGTCAACAAACGGTCAATCAACGGTCGAGTCAACAGTCGAGTCAACAGTCGAGTCAACAGTCCAGTCAACGGTCGAGTCAACGGATAAACGGTCAAGAGAAATAGCCGAAGATCGGGAAGTGTCTGAAGAAGTCAAAGATTTGCAAAACTCTCCATCAAAAAAATCGAAACATGAACAAGTGTCAAAAAACACAAACAAAAAAAAGTCAATCGGTAGTCCCAATCGAATTAGAACCCAATTAACAGCACCAAATATCAAAAAAAATAAGCCACAATCTAATAACGGTCAATCAGAAAAAATAGTTCAAAACCAAGTGTCACAAAACCGAAAGAAAAAAAACAAAAAAATTGAACAGATAAGTCCGAAATCGACAACACAACATAACCAAAACAAACCAACCAACGAAACACAATCGAATGGCTGTCAAAACAAAAGTAAAACAGCTAACGAGGTATTGGCGGCACCACCTCCACCACCTGCGAAATTTCAATTAAAAAAAAATTCTGAAAATGACAACAGGAACCAACAGTCACAAAAGCAGAACAAAAGTCTGCAAGCCAAACCAACAGATGCAAGCAAAAACGACATTGTCAAAAGGTCTAAAAGCGGAGACGACTTTTCCTGACCTCTCTTCGAACCTGGGAATCCCCAAGTCAAAAAAAAGCCAAAAGAACTTGTCAAAAAAAATCAATCGAGTGAAAAAAGCGTTAGCCGAGAACCTATTCAAAATAACATAGATAAGCATCTTTCTAACAAAATGCAAGAGTCACAAAACCAAATCAAAAAGTCAACAAGTCAAACAAACAGGTGCAAGCAAAAACGACATTGTTAAAAGAAGAAAAAGCGCAGACGGCTTTTCAATACCTCTATTCGACAATGCGAATCTCAAAGACAAAAAAACGCCAAAAAAACTTGGCAAAAAAACTCAACCGAGTGAAAAAAGCGTTAGCCGAGAGCCTAGTCAAAATAGCAAAGAACCAATTAAACAATCAAACAATAACGGTCAAACAAAAACACCAGAAAAACAAGGTACGCAAAGCTCAATTAATATTCAAAAAATAAATAAAAAAGCAGAAGAGACGGTAAAAACTCAGCACAATGAAAATGACGTTTCTTTGAATACGAGACCTCGAAAGCGTCAATCGATAAATCCGGATCAGAGTAATGATTCGTTGACTCCACCAAAAATTACACGGAATGTCGATCATATTATTAGTGAAGAATCAAGATCAAGTCATAGTCGAGATGAAGAAGATGTCGCAAATATTATGTCTGAGATGGAAAATGATATAAAAAGAAAAGAATTGGAAGAAAAATTTAAAGAATCAACAAATTACGATATAAGAAACGTGAAATTTAAGGTAATATTATAAAACTAATTTGGAAGAAACTTCGTTTGGGTGTTTTCCTAGGCGAATGTTATTTTAAAGGGATGATGAGGCAGACTCTGGCCTTGTTATTTCGATTGAGAAAATTAGATAAAAATGACTTCGTTTGGGTGTTTTCCTGGGCGAATGTTATTTTAAATGTATGTAGAGGTAGACTTTGATTCTTTTTGAATGTTGGTATAAAATGACTTCGTTTGGGTGTTTTCCTGGGCGAATGTTATTTTAAATTGATGTAGAGGTAGACTTTGATTCTTTTTGAATGTTGGTATAAAATGACTTCGTTTGGGTGTTTTCCTGGGCGAATGTGATTTTAAAGGGATGATGAGGCAGACTCTGGCCTTGTTATTTCGATTGAGAAAATTTGATTAAAATGACTTCGTTTGGGTGTTTTCCTGGGCGAATGTTATTTTAAATTGATGTAGAGGTAGACTTTGATTCTTTTTGAATGTTGGTATAAAATGACTTCGTTTGGGTGTTTTCCTGGGCGAATGTGATTTTAAAGGGATGATGAGGCAGACTCTGGCCTTGTTATTTCGATTGAGAAAATTTGATTAAAATGACTTCGTTTGGGTGTTTTCCTGGGCGAATGTTATTTTAAATTGATGTAGAGGGAGACTTTGATTCTTTTTGAATGTTGGAATAAAATCACTTCGCTTGGGTGAGGCAGATTGTGGGGATGGTCATTTAATTCGATAAAGGCGCTTTGAAGTTCATAGCAATAAAGCAATAGCAATTTTGTAGAATCGTTATAAAAATTGTTCAAGTGGTTCACAGCCTCGATATAACTTGTCTTTTCTGAAACAAAATTTGTGTAATCTAAATTAAGCGTTTGCAAAAACTCTGCAAATTAATTACGCAGTTATTTTAAATCTTTTTTAATGGTGTGCATTTTGAGAATTTTCAGAGTTTTTGAAGGCGCTTAATTTCGATTACAGTTTCGATTACCACTAGAACAATTTTTATAACGATTCCGCAAAATTGCTATGAACTTCACAGCGCCTTTGATAAAGCTAAAAAACAATTCATTTTTTTAACTTTCAATTAAAACTAAATGTTTCTTTTAGATTAAATCAATTTTAAATGATCGCGTAAACCCAATATCAAAGAAGGTCGAGCTCTTTTTGGACTGGCAAGAAGTCATGAGAACGAAATACGGACCGTAAATTAATTTCTCAAACTTTTTTCCCATTCCTTAAATTTTATTTTTACAGATCTTGGGAATCACAAAGTCGAGTTGATTCGGAGATTGTTGACAATTACAAAAAAAACAACCAGAAAAATATAGAAAAAGCGGTTCAGCACCCAGTTTACCCGAATAAATCAGAGGCCGAGTAATAATGTAATTTTGCAGAAGATTTAACAGAAGAACAGCTTCAGCTTGCAAACGAAATTTTTGCTTTAGATGGTCAGTTGCCGATGGAAACTCTTAAGAAAAAATTAAAAAAATAAATATTATCAATTTACGAATTCTTTTCATTTAACATACTGTATTAAAATTTAATAAATTTTTTTAAATTTACCCATTTTTTTTATTATTTTTTTTTTGATTCAAAAATTTAGATTTATTCCAATTTTTTAAACACCGATTTTTAATTCATCATTTCAAGATTAAATTAATTAAATTCTTTCATTTAATTAGTTATTTCTATGATCACATGAAATAAATCTTAACAATATACAGTCACTTTGAAAATATAAAAGAGTCAGAATTTTAGCTCTTGAAAAAGCCGAAATAAATATACCTGTTTTAAACAGTCAGATTAACTTGAACGTAAAATAACTTAAGTCTTAAAAAGCCTTATAAATATAGTAACTTTGAAAAGTGTGTTATTTAAGTCCCGATGCAAAAGTCGTCCTTATTAAGTTCCTATATTTAATGGGTTCTTCTGTTATATTGCAAGTAATGAAAGAAAAAAGGTGAATTAAAATGTTTAAAATGGATTTATTCTTTTTTCTTTCATTACTTGCAATAAATCAACAATAAGTGTTGGTAATTATATCATTCGGTTAGACCCAAAAAGACCTACAACCGACACCAAACCTCAGCAATTATCTTTTTCTTTTATATAATCATTAAATATCAAATTATACTGCTATTGCTAACATTTAATTGCCAACTAATTTTTTTAATCTTAATACCATTTCTTGGAGCTGTCTTTTTGAAAATTTTTAATTTATTTTAGACTCGAAAAATTTTAACCAAAAAACATAAAAACCAAAAATGTCATCAAACGATTGTAAAAGAAGAAATTCGGATTCGATCCTAGAAGAAAAAACTGAAAAAAGAACTGAATTACGAATTCCTAAAGCTTTTTTGGTCTCGAATTCACAAAAAAACCAGTAAAATGGACGAGAACATGAAGGTTAATATTAATGGAAACAAGAATTTCATTAAGTTTTTGAATAGTCCAACAAGAACAACATCGCTACTATACCTTGAAGAAAACATTCAGAAAAAAGAGGACGAAATGATGAACTCCTCCTTTTTTGAAAAAATAAAGGTATACAATTAAAAAAATTTCTAAAATTAAAAATATATTGTTTTTTTATAGAATAAATCGATTGAATTGATTGAACAAGTGTCTACTTCTATTGTTCAGAAGGTTCAGAATTTTGTTCCTGACACAGAACCAAAAATTAACATTCGAGTAAATTTAAGACTTTTTTCTACACATCTTGTATAGATTGTTTGAATTTTTTTTTTAAAGTTAGTAAATGGTTCCTCAACACCGATTCACAATCGATCCATGAATATTGATGATTGTGAAAATTTGCAAAATTTAAACAATGATTTGATAAAAGCTTATGAAGAAATCGACGCATTAAATAACAAGATGATCCTTATGACTTCTGAAAACGAAAATGCTATTAATCATCTGAGAACCGAATTTATGGATTTAGAAGTAAATTGTGTTGAAAATATTAATTTAAAAAAAAAATTTCTGAATAATAATTTTTTTAGAACGCATACAAAAATCAATTAAAATCAAACGAGCAGCTTTTAAAAGATTTTCAAGAAAATGAAGAAGTAATACTAAAAGAGAAGGCAAATATTCAGTCCAAAGTCGATAATTTGTAGGTTTTTAAGTTCGACAAAAATAAAATTTGTAAATAAATTATTTTATTTTAAGATCTAAACAATCTTTAAAATACCAAAGGGATACAGAGGAATATATCAAAAACCTTCAAAAAGAGTTGATTGAAGTAAAAAATCAATATAATTCGCTTGAATCACAATTTAAGGGAAGAAAGTGCCCGTACCCAAAATGTGATGGAGAGGGAAACGTAAATTCAGCTCACAAAAAGCACACAACCTTAAACAATTGTCCAAAAAGACAAAAGGAAATAGATTCTCACAAGGATTTAGAGCGAGAAAATCAACTTTTAAAAAACGAAAAATGCAAGTTGAAACAAGATTTTGAATATGATTTAAAAAGTGAAAAAGAAGCTTTCAATTCGCGATTAATTGATCAAAAAAAAGAAATTAACAATTTGGAAGAAGAAATAATGCGATTAAACAATCAAATTGATAATTTGCAAAAACAAAATACAGATTTAATGGGTGAAAACGGCCACTTAAGGGTAAACATGGTAAAAAATGATTCAGAAAAGTAAGCTTTATTAAATTGTTTTGTTATCAGAAGTTAATTTTTTTTTTTAAATATCTCTAGGGAAAATACAATTCAAGCCAAAAATGTTGATATCGGTAAGCTCAAAACACAAGTAACTGAGCTGCTTGAAGAAAATGGCCGATTGAAGCTCAACAACAACACAATTTCAGAAAAGTAAGACTTAAAAATTCAATTTTTTGATAAGCGAAGTTTATTCACTCGAATTTACTAAAGGGACCAAACCATTCAAAATCAAAAGGCTCAAATAGACCAACTCCAAACACAAGTCACTCAGTTACTTAATGAAAACGATCAATTGAAAGTCAACAACAATAATACCGAATCAGAACAGTATTAAAGCTTTTATTTTTTATCTAAAATTGAGCATTTTAAATTATAAAAATTTAAAGGTTCAAGGCTACACAGGCTAAAAAAACTGAAATCGACCGTCTCCAAAAACAAGTGACTTGCTTGCTTGGAGAAAATGGTGAATTAAAGCTCAACAACATAAAAACAGTTAATGAAAAGTAAGCTTTATTAAATTGTTTTGTTATCAGAAGTTAATTTTTTTTTTTAAATATCTCTAGGGAAAATACAATTCAAGCCAAAAATGTTGATATCGGTAAGCTCAAAACACAAGTAACTGAGCTGCTTGAAGAAAATGGCCGATTGAAGCTCAACAACAACACAATTTCAGAAAAGTAAGACTTAAAAATTCAATTTTATGATAAGCGAAGTTTATTCACTCGAATTTACTAAAGGGACCAAACCATTCAAAATCAAAAGGCTCAAATAGACCAACTCCAAACACAAGTCACTCAGTTACTTAATGAAAACGATCAATTGAAAGTCAACAACAATAATACCGAATCAGAACAGTATTAAAGCTTTTATTTTTTATCTAAAATTGAGCATTTTAAATTATAAAAATTTAAAGGTTCAAGGCTACACAGGCTAAAAATACTGAAATCGACCGTCTCCAAAAACAAGTGACTAGCTTGCTTGGAGAAAATGGTGAATTAAAGCTCAACAACATAAAAACAGTTAATGAAAAGTAAGCTTTATTAAATTGTTTTGTTATCAGAAGTTAATTTTTTTTTTTAAATATCTCTAGGGAAAATACAATTCAAGCCAAAAATGTTGATATCGGTAAGCTCAAAACACAAGTAACTGAGCTGCTTGAAGAAAATGGCCGATTGAAGCTCAACAACAACACAATTTCAGAAAAGTAAGACTTAAAAATTCAATTTTATGATAAGCGAAGTTTATTCACTCGAATTTACTAAAGGGACCAAACCATTCAAAATCAAAAGGCTCAAATAGACCAACTCCAAACACAAGTCACTCAGTTACTTAATGAAAACGATCAATTGAAAGTCAACAACAATAATACCGAATCAGAACAGTATTAAAGCTTTTATTTTTTATCTAAAATTGAGCATTTTAAATTATAAAAATTTAAAGGTTCAAGGCTACACAGGCTAAAAATACTGAAATCGACCGTCTCCAAAAACAAGTGACTAGCTTGCTTGGAGAAAATGGTGAATTAAAGCTCAACAACATAAAAACAGTTAATGAAAAGTAAGCTTTATTAAATTGTTTTGTTATCAGAAGTTAATTTTTTTTTTTAAATATCTCTAGGGAAAATACAATTCAAGCCAAAAATGTTGATATCGGTAAGCTCAAAACACAAGTAACTGAGCTGCTTGAAGAAAATGGCCGATTGAAGCTCAACAACAACACAATTTCAGAAAAGTAAGACTTAAAAATTCAATTTTATGATAAGCGAAGTTTATTCACTCGAATTTACTAAAGGGACCAAACCATTCAAAATCAAAAGGCTCAAATAGACCAACTCCAAACACAAGTCACTCAGTTACTTAATGAAAACGATCAATTGAAAGTCAACAACAATAATTCCGAATCAGAACTTAATGAAGTATCTGTCCAACAAATTAGAAATCAATTAAACGAAGAAATGCTAAAAAATAACCAACTAATTGATGAAATGTAACTTTTAATAATTGAATCTTTTTACTTCACGATATTCAATGTCAAACGTGATTTTAGAAAGAAAATTACTAGCCAGTTTCAAGAATTCAAAAATCAATATCAAGTATCTGAATTTGACGAATATGACCTTTTAAATTACGGTATCGTTTTTAATCCAGAAGCATATTCATCTAAATGTGGTTATCCTGGTTGTGATGGTTCCGGTAATGTGAATGAAAAGCATAATAAGCATTACAAGTATCTTTGGTTTTGATGGGTTTTTTCTAATTTTAATTCTAAATAATCTAATTTATTTTTAAGAGCAAAGCATTGTCCATATAACCCAAGAAATAAAGTTATAATTGAGCAAAGAAAAAGAATTCACCAGTTAAATCATTCACTTTTAACCTTCCAAGCTGACTTAAATGATTTGCCTTCGCAGTTATCCGAATGCCTTTTCCAATTAAACGATCTGAAAGAAAAAATTCAAGTTAAAGATCAAGAAATAAATACATTAAAACAGAATTTAGGTATATTTTTGTAAACATTTTAAACTTAATATTTTTTAAATTTTTTATTTTAAATTTTATTTTAGAAAATCAAATAAATCCAATCAACAATGAAAGAAAATCTTTAAAGAGACCAGCACAAGAAGCTTTTGCTTATTATACAAGCACCGGCAGTGCTAATGGAAAAGATTTATTTGAAGGTCCGCGAGGAGGTGTATTTTATATAAGCGATAAAGGCAAACCTACGTACGTTAAAACAGGAATCAAAACTTTTGCTACGGATATGCAAGTTGATACTCAAAAAAGATCAGATTTAGAGAATGGTCGCATTCCTGTAAACGGAAACCAATGTAAAAAGTTCAATTTTGAAATTGATGGTTCAAAATCTAATGGTCCTTTAACGGTTAAATTTCATTTTTAAAATTTTTACTTTTTATTTTTTATGATTTTTATTTTTTATTTTTTTTATACTTTTTATGTTTTATTTTTTCAATCCTTAAAATTTTTTGAATCAGTTAATGACGTTCGTTTCAGTAATTGGTATGAAATGGTTTTACATTTCATCCTGATATGAACCCTATGATTGTGTCCGATTATCTTGAAGTTTGGAATCGAATCAAGCATGTTTTTGAGTTCAAAAAGCTAATTTCTGACAGTAATTTTGATCAAAAATTGATCAAAATACCCAAGAGGTAGATTTAAGAAATGAAATCAGAAATTAGCTTTTTTGGACCCAAAATAAGCTTGTGAAGATTTTGGATTTCAAGATTAATTGGACCAAACATAGGGGGATTATCAGGATTAGATGTAAAATCAAATCATACTAAAACTGAAAACTAATCGAGACAGATTTTAAAAACTAATTTTATTTTACATAATTTTGATTTTTAAAAAATAAATTATTTAATTTTATCTTTTTATTGATTTTTGCTTACAATACACAAAAACACAAAGACAAACAGAGAAATACTAGAATTCGATCTCGTTGTTATTTTGTTTTTTTAAAAACATGCAATATTTGATAAATAATCGTGAGCTCTGCTATTTTCAGCAAGTTAATCTTTTAATAGATCTCTTGTGTACAGATCTCCCATTTCACCAGCCTCAATTTTTTTGGTTGATTATAATCCGGACTATAATTTCGATAAATCCGATCTGCGTCATCAAAAGCTTAATTGATTGGGGTTTGGATATCGTTCGCGATTCTTTCGTATTCCCAGTGTATTCAATAAGTTTTCTAGATGAATTTTTTGTGTTTTCTTGGTGTATTCTTGTTTCTACGGAACTCTTGAATGTATTCTTTAAAGATGTATTTTTTTAAAGTTTTCTGAAATACATCTGGAAGGATTCTGCAATACACATAAGAATTCTTTGAGTTTTCAGGAATACATTATTTTCAAAATTATGTATTTTTTCCTTTTAAAAAACACATAGAATATATTAAGAATACACTTGTGGATTCATTTGTTAGTATTCTGGAAGTATAGTCGACTCACTTTAATCCGAACTACGTTAATCCGAATTTTTTACCAGTTCGGTTAAAATTTGTCTCCCATTCAGGTCTCCATACATGTAAATGTACGGGTTTAATCCGGATTATTTTATCCAAACTAAATTTTCTGGGTCCGGAAATGTTCGGATTAAAGCGAGCCCACTGTATTCCCATATACATTGCCAAAACCAAGTTTTAAGATTCATTTATAGCAATAATACCGTAGATAAAATTTTATTTTTATAGCTATAAAATGCAAATCTAACTTAACAATATTATTGATTGAGATCAATCAATTTTATTTTTCTGAATTAAGAATCTAAATTAACAAAAAAAATTGAACATAATTGTAATAATTTCAATTTCTTAAAAAAATTAATTAACTTTTTAATTTGTTTTAAAAGATTTTGCTCTGCTCCGACAGAAATTGCTCCAAACTTCAACGTCGCCATAATAAAATAATAATAATAATAATTTTGTGTTTTTGTAAAAACGAAAAAAAACGAATTATTTTTGGAAATTTTTTTTTAAGATTGAAATCAAAAAATAATCTATTGATCACATGTTTAACCTTTTTTCGACAGTTAATTCTCATTTTCAGACTTAAATTTTTCGAAAAGACTTATATTAAACCGTCTATTTTAACTTAGTTTTTTTTAGTTTCTCTTAATTAAGATGATATTAAATCAGCAATCAAGTTACAAGTTAAGAGTAATATTAGCCGTCTAGTCGTTTTTTTACCGAAACTTCTTTGAACTAACTGAATAAATCGGACAACAATGTTACTAATCCAGAATTAGTATCGCAACTATCGATCAGTGCTATACCAAGTCCCTTTAAAAATATCCAAAAACATAAAAATTGAAACCTTAAATAATATTTAGTTTTAATATGGTAAGTTTCCGTATGATTTTGTGTCTTCTTATTCATTTAGATTATCAAGAGTGTTGTTTAATAGAAACCTAATCTAAAACAATAAAATAACCAACCTTGAATCAGACTGAAAGATGCCAATTTTTAATGTTTTACTCTCTTCAATCGTCCAATTAAAAAAAATCAGTGCGTATCTTAAAATCGTTCTTATTTTTGTAAGCTTACTCAGATTATGCATGATTTAGTCTTTTGAATAGTCTTTATATTACACTGGAACGGAGGGTTCTTAGTAGTAGTAGTAGTAAATTATACTGCGAACCAATAGAGTAAAACTCCAAAGGAGCTATGTCAGTTACAGCAGTAAAGGAGCTATGTTCTTAGTGCAATTGCATTAATTATTTTCTGTTTTATTTTAAATTTATTAAATTATCAAATAAACTCCGATATGTACAATGTGTTTAATACAAATAAAAAAAAATTTTTCGTTTTTTAATTTTTAGCAATCAAAAAATTCGTTTTTTTTTCGTTTTTTATAAAACGAAAAATAAAAAATAAAAACAAATTCTTCGTTTTTTTTCGTTTATATGTTTTTCGTTTTTTTTTGGAACGTACGTATACAATGTTAATATTTTTTTGCTAAGAATGCAAACTTTATTGACAATTTTTCGACTGCCTTAGTGAAAAAAATTGAAAACAAAATTTCGCGGTCAGAACATTGTAAGACCTTTAATATGACATCTTGAACGACTTTTAACTCCTTACCGTTCATATTTTATAAACGGGCAAATTTCCTAAGTTAGACCGGTATTGTTCTTTATCCAAAATTTATCGAAAGAAATCTCGTATAAGAATCCGTTTAGGGGAGGGATGAAGCTAGAAAGCGCGTGTTTAATGGACTCGGAAAAATATGTGTTGCTACCGTAGTGGCCGTAACAGATCGGTTGGTACGTTTGAATTTTGATTTTGAATCTGTGATATTTATCCCGTTTGTTGGTGTCTATTAGTTGATTACAAGCTACAAAAGATGAAATAATTTGAAATTTGTTCTTTTTTTATTATTTTTTTTAGGTTTTTAAAAATAATTGTTTCGAATTCAAAAATTTTTTTAAAAATCTCTCTTATCAAGACTCAGCTTGTAATTTTTTTCAAGTACCGGGATTAAACTCTAACTGGCTGGTAACTTAACCCGTAACAATTTTTTCAAAAGATTCAACAAAGCTTATTCGACCATAATCATCACCACTAAGGCTATCCTATAAATTTTGACAGATATTAAATCCGGATGTCACTGGCTGGTTTATTACGATAAAAGTTGAGGTTTCGATATTTTGGGGTATGAATATTTTGTATTTTTAGCAAACACCATTGCCAATCTGGCGTTTTCAATATCTTTAAGAATGTTAAAGAAGAATTTGGAATTTTCATTTTTTAAAAACCGATTGTTAACATTATAATTAAATTTTAAATTAAATTTTTTAATATTTAATTTAAGTAAAATTTTTCAAAAGTAAAATCGGTGGGATTTTTTGAAATTTTCAAAATATTTAAATGTTTGCGCCAAAATGTCTTCCAAGTCTAAGCTTAACATTTTTTTACTGAATCGATAAGCAAAATCAGGAACAAACTTAAAAAACGAAAGAGTTTATTTAGATTTTTTGAGAATAGTTTTGTACCTTAAGACTTAATTTTTGGGACTGATTCGGAAAAATTTTCCTTAAACTTTTTACGATGGTCGAGTAATCGATACCATTTTCATGATAATTTTCTATTCGCCTTGATATTTCCATAAAGTTTTCGATTATTTTCTAAACAATGGTAGCGATAAATAAAAAAAAAAATATATAAATTTTTTTATTGAAATCAAGAAAAAATTTGTTTTAATATTTACGAACGTTTGGTAAGGAACGACAACATTCCGAAAAAATTAGCAAAAAAATTAGATTAGAAAAAAGGATCAAAAAAGTTATATTTTATTGAATAGAAGAAAAGATAATAGATTGTAAACTAAAAAGATCTTAATTTTTTTAGAACCGCTTTCTTTAAAAAATTAATTGATTAATGCTAAAAAAAGATAAATTAAAAAAAAATTTTAAAGTAAAAGATTTTTTATGTACTATTTGTTGTGTTAGCTGAAAAATTTTTAAAAGAAAAAAAAAGACTGCAATTGTAAACAAAATATAAAGTTTAAAAATTATAAAAATTTAGATTAAAAAAAAAGTTTAACGGTTTGCTATGGTACTTTTTGTACCGTTCTTTCGCTACGTTTGGTACGTTTAGTACGTTCGGTAAGGGACGCTATGGTAGCTTAAGTACGGTTCGCTTCGCTACGTTTTGTATGGTAGGGCACGCTCTAGTACGGTACGCTACGCAATGTTTGGTATGGTACGGTAGGGTTTGGTCCATTTAGTACGGTACTCGTACGGTCAGCTTCGTTTCGCTTCGTTCCGGAACGGAACGGTAACGCTCGGTACTGTGCGGCTCCGCTTCGCCTTCAAATTGCATTCGGTACAGGTACGCTTCGGTTCGCTTGCCACCAAAAGTAGAAGTGCAGTATTTGTTAATATAATTGTCTCTAAAATTGATGAACAAATCATTTTTGATTTCAACAAAAAAGTCATCACGATCCTTTGGAACAATTGTGACAGAGTGACTTTGATTAAAAGATATTTTTAATGGTGTTTTGGTAGCTTCAAACAAAAGATATTTTTGTCCATATTCTTTAAGATATTCTGGATTCCTCTATTTAAATATTGAATAAATTCCTCTATTTAATAAAATGCTATCGGAAGCTATATTCAACATCATTGTCCATTAATTTAACTTGATTAAATTGCATACAATCGATTCATAACTTTCTTTATATAAATGACTACAAATTGTATTTATGAATAATTCTTTCTATTAAATCATTTTAAATATTGCACTTCTTTGATTAGATAAAAAAATTTTTCTGTTTCGAATAATTGAATTGAAATAGAGTTATAAAAGCAATATCCATTTGCCGAACTCTTCACAAGACAATGATTATTAAAACCTAATTTTTCAAGGATAATCGAAAACTGAGCCTTTTTTTCAATGAAATGGTTTTCAACTAAAAAAGCTTTTTTTTTCAGTAATATCTGTAAGGTTCATTTTTAATTCATTAAAATAAAACTTTTTGGAAATTAAAATTTCTTCGATTTCTATAAATCTGATATGATTTTTAGAAATCTCACAATAAAAGTCATTTAAGATTTCAGAATCGATTTTTTGATAGATATCGATATTTGTTTCCATTATTTCAAACATCTGATCATCAATTGTTTTTTTTTGTTTGTCCGTTAAAAATTTCACTAAAAAAACGGTTTCTTTTTTAAAAAAAATTTGGTCGAAAAAATCGTATATGTTGTAGTCCTCATTATGACTACATCTACTTTCCAAAAGAGTGTTAAGTTTTGCTGTGTTGTACTTGAAAGCTTTACAGTTAATGACTGGATAGATTTCAAGTATAAAATCACAGTGTAAATTTATTATAATTTAGTTTCGAGATCTCATTATTATTTTTCTATATAATTTGTATTCTCTTTTCTCTTCTTTATTATTCTAAGGCTAGAAGCGGCCAGTTATTAAATAAAATATTATAATTTATATTATTGTTTTGTTTATTTGTCCCTTCTCTTAGGTCCTTTCCCCATCTTCTGATTTAAAGACAAGTAAAGCCGATACTTGATCTTTAAAAGTGGCGTCCCTAGGTGCTAAAAATTTCTAATTTTTTCTTCACCATAAAATCACGTGCTTTAAGATATACTTTAATTTACATTAAAGTTTAAACACGTGAGAAAATTAATTACATTACAGGATTATCTTATCGATATATCCTATTTAATCATATCTTTCCTTATCTATTTTTGTAAAGTTCTTTTTCCTTTTTCTTTCAAAAATGGTAAATGGTCCAATCGATCGAATCACGGTGTTGGCAATGATGTTTTTTACGTCGATAGTCCCATCGAGCGTTTTGGCGATTCTTGGCCTCAATCAACAAACATTTACTGAGCGTGTTGTTTCAATTATACACCGTTCAGTCATGTATACTTTGTATTATGGTTATGCCGTTGTCGTTAGCATACCAACAGAAACAGCCTGTTTGATTGGTATCATCACAGTGCTTATAGTATTGTATAAAATCTTCAAAAAGGGGAGGCACTCCACGCCGAGCTCCAACTCCCACAACTTTAACGTTTATAATACCATGCAACTTGATTCATCACGGAACAATTCGACCGTGCAAGGTACAAGTGGAAGCAACGTGGTAAATAAATCAATCAAGGTTCCAGACATGTTCAGAGAAGGCATGGACCTTAACTCATGGTTGATACAATTAGAAATTTATCTGAGATGTTTTGACAAGTCCGAATGGGTCGATATTGCAATTAGCTATATCGAGAGCAAAGTTCTTAGAAGAGTTCGTAACTTAAACGATCTCATACAAAAAAAAGTTCCATTTGATGAATTCAAATCGATTTTAATCGAGGCTTTCACAGTGAAACAAAAAGAATTGGAGATGAATTTTGAGATGTTGACACAGTGTAGACAATCACCTAAAGAGTCAATCGTATCTTTTGGCGAGTCAGTAAGTCGAATGGTCAAAAAAATCTTTCCAAATGTTAGTGACTCGGAAGACATTGATAAGGTAATGCAAGAAAGATTTGCAGCCGGTCTTTTGAATCAGAGATTACGTGAAACCGTTCGTTCAAAGATGTTAAAAATGAGAAACATAAAGAAGGACGAGTTATTCAAATTACACGATTTGATCGATTATGCCGAGTGTAAGAATTCGAGCTATGAAACATCGAGTCAAAGTGATGGTCGTTTAGTATCGAGTGAGAGTGATAATTCTGCTCAACCGAAGAAACTTCAATTTCAAACACAAACGAACCAGAATTACAAACCCAATAATGGGTACAATAAAAACTTAAACATATCACTCAACAATGAGTTTAATCATCAGGACACCCAAATTCACAGTGTTCCTCAAAACATTCAATCCGAACACCCACAACAATCGAATCAAATTTTATTGTTCAAACAAAGAAGCAGAAGAGCTTCGAAACAAAACGTTCCGTTAAGAGGTCAAGCCATCTTCAATAATACTCTCGTGAGTTACATGTGTGACAGTGGCGCAGATTTATCAATAATTGATGAGAGGACATACCGGCTGATCAAACGACATGACCCTAAAACAGTGTTAGAAGAGTATCAAGATGGTAAGCTGTATTCTGCTAGTGGTGAGATCCGCGTAATAGGCACGTTAAAATTAAAACGTTGTTTAATATCACCACAACAAAATCTCAAAAACACAAAAATATTAGTGACCGAGAATATATCCGGCTATAAATGCGTCTTGGGTCGAGATATTATAAATCGTTCACAGGATCTAAAACGAAGATTTGATGACTTCAGAAATTTTTTCAATCAAATCTCTGATGGTGTATTGGAAGTGTTTAATCAAGAAATGGAAAATCGTCGATTCCGTAAACAATTGAAAAATTGTCACAGTGACGCTAAAACAAGTCCAAAGACTGAGAGTCAAATCAACTTAATCAAATACGTGTCCAACGAACCAAAAACACGAAAGACAAGACCATTTCGAAATTCTAATGTCGAACTTTTCTATAATAATAATATTATCGTAAACAAGAAGCATACGAATCAAGATCGTAAAACTTCTGATACAAATCGTAGACTCACAGTGAAAAATAATGAACATCAAACAATTAGTGAGACTGATCGTTGTTCCGCTAGTCGAACTGAGAACGAAGAAATACGAACAAATTCCAAGCGAATTAGCGCTCACAGTGATTCTTCAAAAATGTTCAAGTCGATTTTTAGAAATAACCACAACCGAACCGATAAATTTCAAATTTCAAATCTAAAAGCCTCTACGTTAGAGGATACGAAAAGAATGGATATTTGTCAAATCAACGAAAGAATGCTCAACTCAAGTCATAGAAAAACAGTGATGATGGTTAAAACAAAATATCACCGTGCTGGAGATTGAAATAAATAAATTTAATAATTTTTCATTTTTTTTGTAAAAAACTAAAATTAGGGGGGAGGGGAATGGTCAAACAATTTACGACCATTTATATTAAACTATTTAATTGTAACTCTTCTCTGTTAATTATTGTAATATCTTTTTCTTTTTTACCGTTAAATTTTCAAACTCAGGGGGGAGGTATGTTGTAGTCCTCATTATGACTACATCTACTTTCCAAAAGAGTGTTAAGTTTTGCTGTGTTGTACTTGAAAGCTTTACAGTTAATGACTGGATAGATTTCAAGTATAAAATCACAGTGTAAATTTATTATAATTTAGTTTCGAGATCTCATTATTATTTTTCTATATAATTTGTATTCTCTTTTCTCTTCTTTATTATTCTAAGGCTAGAAGCGGCCAGTTATTAAATAAAATATTATAATTTATATTATTGTTTTGTTTATTTGTCCCTTCTCTTAGGTCCTTTCCCCATCTTCTGATTTAAAGACAAGTAAAGCCGATACTTGATCTTTAAAATATAAATGAATTTTGAAATATCGAAATTTTGATAATAAAATCCTTTCTAATGTTTTGTAAATGATTCATACTTACATTTAATTTTTTTTTTTATTTTTGGCTTTACGAACTTTTTCAGACCAAGTCGATATTTGACTTGAAAGTTTATCGTTGATTTTCTGAGCTGAAATTCTGTTTTCAATAAAATACGAATTTAAAAATTTCGCTTTGGCTCCATATAAACGAGACTTATCAGTTCACTTGAGAAAACTTTTTTTCGTAATAATATATTATTTTTTAAATTTCCAAAATTTCCAAAATAATTTCCAACTGGATTATTCGATAAACAAGTTTTAATTGAATGTGAAACATCGAAGTTAATTGATTTTTTAAATCCTCTAACATAATTCCAGTCCAAAATGGTATAATATAGATTTGGTCTTTTATCAAATTAAATAAATCCGGGTATTAGAAAGGATCTCCTTTTGTTGATCGCTTTTAATAACCCATTGTTCGATTTTTTTATCGTAATGAGTTTGAAACGGAGACGAATTTTTTATATTGTTTATTGTAACGTCATTTGGAGAGCATGTAATTTCTTCTTTGTGCGAATTTATTTTATCTTTTTGGCTTCTTTCGTCAATCAAAATGTCTGATGTATCGATTTTATTTAATTCTCGATTAACCCATGAATTGATTCCATTCAAGATCTTGCTCAAGATCTTAAAAAGATACTTGGCCAGATCTTGCTTAGGTTCATTTAAAGATTCTTTATGAGTTCTTGTCAAGATTTCAGCAAGTCCAGTATATGGACTTATAAGAATCTTTAAAGAGGATTCAAGATTAAAGAATCTTGGAAAATCTTGTCAAAAAAATTAAAGAAACTTGGACGAAAATTTAAGAAAAAATGAAGTATCTTTTTCCCAAAATTAAGGTTTAAGAATCATTCTATTTTCTTTAAATAAAGAAAATGAAACATGTCTCAAAAAATAGAGATTCTTAAAGATAAACGGGAAGAAAAATCAAGATTTTAGGAATTTAAGAGATTGGTGTTTATATTTTAATTTTCTTGATCTAAACTTTATTGATCTTTAGCAAAAAGAGCAAGATATCAAAGTAAAAATTATATTGAAAAAAAAAATTATTTAAAAAAAAACAAAATAAAATTTTTTTTAGGAGAATGCATTGTGGTGTGACCTTGGATTAGTCGTCTCGGTTAGTCATCTTCATCACTTGACGAATCTTTACTGCCGTGATTCTTTGACATTACATTGAAGTTTTTATAAGCTTCATAAGGATCATGCGATGGAGTTGATTCACTGGATTGTCCTTAAGAAAATCAAACATATTTAAAAAATCATTACTTCTAAAAAAATCAAAAATAAAATTAAAATAAAAAGAACTAAAAATAAAACTAAAAAAAGATAAAAAATAAAATTATGTCTTAAAATTAATAAAATTTAAACAAAATAAAATAAAAAATTAATTAAAAAAAATAAATAAATTAAAAAATCAACTTAAAAACAATGAAAAAACTTAATCAAAATAAAATTTAATTAAGACAAAAATCAAAAAATAAAATCATAAATTAGTTTTAAGAATAAAAAAATTACTTTAAATCAATACAAACCAAAATTAAAATAAAACGAAAAAAAAGGTAAAAAATAATATAATATTCTAAAAATTTAAAAAAATATTAAAATAAAAAATAAAATAAAAAAAACAAAAACAAAAATAAATGCAAAATTTCTACGCTATCTAAATTTAAAGAATCTTGGGAACTTGGGGTTTTCATATATGGGGAACAAGGTAATGTGGTCAGAATCTGTAAATTTAGATAGCGTGGAAGTTTTGGATTGGGCGAACCTTAACAAAAATAAAAATTAACTTGAAAACAAAAATTAAGGATGTTATATTTTGTTTTTTAACATTTTAAATTTATAATTTATTTTTTAGCAATTAAAATTTTACATTATTTCAAAGATCAAATAGATATCGATAAAGCCCAGATAATGATAGAAGTATTCACAAAAACGTACATTAAAGAGTCTGGTCAAAAAAATCAGACAATAACGCTTCATATCATTCTAAAGCATATAATAGTAGATGTTAAGCTACACGGATCATTAATTGGACAATTAATGATTTCAGATGAAAGTAGTCTTGGTTATTTTAGAAGAAAAATTAGTGGTACTCGTGGCCCTAATACACAATATTTGAAACGTAAATATTACTCAAAAGAAGATTAATTTTGTTATTTTAACTAAAAACGACACTTTTAAGGCTCATCGAATCAAAAAAATCTGATAGAAAAAATAGAAAATAAATCCGACGACTTTAAAACCAGTCAAACATTTGCCTCTAATAAATGGGACATAACAAGTGCAGTTTCATTGTAAGTTATAGAGAATAAAACGATATTTGCTTTGGCGAAATCATATACTTTTGAAAACTTTTTTTACGCTAAAATTAATTCAGATATATTTATATTTTAATGATAAAATTTTTTTTTCAAGTATCTGTTACGAATCTTAAAATTATCTTGAATAACATAAATTTCAAGAAATTATAATTTCTTGTCTCTTTATCTTGAGAAAATTTTCTTGAAAGAATCTTATCAAAGATCTTAAAAAAAAACAAAAAAAAACATAGGCTTTCTTGGCCTCATAATCTTTTAGAATCTTGTTCATGTTCTTATTAAGATCAAAGACTTTATCTTAATTCCAAATTTACAAGATTTTTTACCAAGAATCTTATTCAAGTTCTTGAGAAGAAATTATAAAGATTCTTAAATGCCAGATCTTATTTGATCTTAAATAAGAATCTTGAACTTGCTCTTAAGTAATCTTTTGAATTTCAGATATAATAATTATCTTAACAAGATCTGACATGATTCCGTAAAGATTCCTCATCTTGAAAGATCTTACAAGATCCATAATAAGAACTATTTCATGGGAAGTAACTCTTCTTTTATAACTTCAAGAGAAAATGTTACTGTTTCGATCTTATACCTTTTAAGAAAAATATTATGAATATTTATTAAGTAATTGTCAAATTGATTTATAGAAACCGAGTTTTGAAGAAGAGAATAAATAAAATCTTTTTTCTGGTCTCAATATTAAATTTTTTAGTTTTTTTGATCATTGATGTTAAAAATTGCGTTGAACACTAATATATTCGAGTATTAATTTTTAAGATTTCGTGTTTCACTCCGTTCATACAAAAATACTCTTTTATAGCAGCCCAGGTCATTTTTCTTATTTAAGATCTGACAAGAAATCTTAAGATGAAGACTCTTTAGAGAAAATTACAAGATCTTCACAAGAATATTAGAAATTCTTTTTAATTTAAACTAGAATAAGAAACTCACAAAGATTCTTAATCAAGAACTTAATAAGATCCTTGATGATTGATTCTTTATAATTTCTAGATATGATCTTAGGAAAGAATCTTTAAAAATCTTTAGCCTTTCTGAAGTTAGAAATTGTTCCAGATCTTGGTAAGAGCTTGAAAAAGAATCTTGAAGATCAAGCAAATAAGAAAAGCATAAGAATGCTTTAAAGAACTTTTAAATTCTTGAAGCCTTTTCTTGTAAGAAAATCAAGGCAAGAATTTTTATAAGAACTTATTTTTTCTTATTCTTTTTCTTACACAAGAATTTTTGAAGAGTCTTTCAAGAAATTTTAAGAAAACAAATTTGAATAATGAGAATGGTATTTTTTATTTTAAAAAAGACAACTTCTTGGTCTTTATTTAATTTTAATCATGTTCATTTTCATTAAAATATTCCGATATCAAAAAAATATCTTTTGACTTTTCATAAATTATGCATTTGTTCTTGATTTTTTTTGCTAATATTAATTTTTGTTTTTCAGTCTTTTCACACATAAAAAAAAATTATCAAAAAAATTTCGTTGTCTTAGAGATTGTAAAGAATTAGGAAGTCTTGTTTTTGCATCATTCAAGATACAGTTTGAAACTTTTTTGAAAAACGTTACTAAAGCAAAGAACACTTGATCCATCTCAATGAAATATTTAATTTGGCCAAATTCAGTTTGGTTATCTTCAACAAAGCTTACAATAGAGCTACATTTTTTTTCACCGTCTTTTTTGTATTCAATTGAATGAAATATCTTGTTATGTATCGATAACCTTTGACCACAATATACCGTTTGGTTAAGTTGACCATTGTTTAATTCTTGTTGTTCGAATTCATTCAAAAAACGCATTTTTTTTGGTTCTAAAAGTTCTTCACTAAAAGCATTACTTTTCGAATTAAAAATGCTTTTATTAAATTCATAAGCTTGTTCATTTTGTGAAATATTTTCCAATTCACTAACAAAATTTCTATGATTTAACGATTCTTAAATGAAATTTATTTTTGGCTAGATTTATAAAGGAAACATAATTTTTTTAAAAAACTTAATACTTTTTAGATATTGTAGATTTAGCGATTTTGTTCCACTCAATTTTTTTCGGAAATATCCAAGCGAACTCTCTACCGCGAACATCGAGTGACCCCCAAGAGATCCGTATAAACGAACGTCATCAATTAAATGTTTGGAAACAATATGAAACGTTATAGTCAAAAAATTCGAACCATAGTTTTTGACAAAAGAATTTGAAAACTGATTAATAAGCTTTTCAGCAATGTCGATTTCTTTAGAACCATTTATTTTGTGTAATATTTTTGTTGCTAAATTTATAATTTTTAAAAAGTTTTAATTATATTAATATTCAAGCTACAATGATTACCATATATTAGACAAGCTATTTGCCATAAAAACTTTGGTTTCAATATGTCTTGCAACAATGGAATACAAATATAAAGAAAAAAAGTACGAAATTCACTCGCTTTCCAAGTTCGTATATGATCGATTTCAAATTCCGAACGATTTAAAGTATGTGGGAATTTGAATTTTGCAAGCTCTTTTTGGATTTGTCTAATCGTCTTTGGTTTACCTTCATAAAATAAGTTTAAAAAAATACAAAAAGAATTATCTTTTTTTACCTATATAAAAATCTTTATCTTTATTTGAAGAATCTAGCCAGTCTATCAATATCTTTTTAAAAAGGCCTAAGCATAAAAGGTGCATGTAATCAACAGGAAAACTGTTCGGAAAATCTAGGATATTGTAGAGCAAGCACTTTCCCTTCACACCATACTTCGGCATCTTTTCACTTCCAGTCAATGCATGAGTTTCATATGCTTCTTTTGTTCTTTTTTCATAATCCTTCAGAGAAAACAGAATAGTATGAAACTCATGAGAATAGCTTCCTTTTAGGACAAAATTTAGTGGTCAAGATTTAATGTTAAGTAAGTAAAATTACCAGGATTTAAACAGTACGGGCATCCATAATAACCATTGTATTGATTCACATTCATTGTCAATGCCTTAGCAGGAAGGTCACACAATACACCATAAATTCCGATTTTAAAATTGTAAATTTTTCCTTCTTTTTTTATGGTAATACCTCTCTCGTTTAGTTTATCTAATTGTTAGATTAAGGCTTCAAATAAAATGTCAGAACGAGGTTTTTTTTTTCCAAGCCATACACCGTTAACTATTTTATTTTTAATTGAATAGCGAATACTTAATGGAAGTTCGCACAAGCCGAATTTGACTGGCCAAAACTGTTTACTATTACTTTTAGTAAGTTGGAGACCATCTGTGTAAACAATTAGATTTAAATATCCATTTTTAGATATACTTTTATAATGTTCACCATCAATCAAATCGAGTCGAAAATCTTTTTTTTGGAGGTGCGAACAAATAACTTCGACATTTTCAAAAATTAAGTTTTCCAATGGCTTTTCAACATTTATCGAACAAAACGAATTGATAAGTTTCTTTTCGTTAGTTGCTTGACAGTTGTTACAATATTTATTTTCATTTAGCTTTTGATAGCATAGATTACAATAAAAATCCTCGTTTATTTTAGGTTGATTTTTGTTAACTTTTTCAAATACTTTCTCGATTGATTTAGGAAGATCATTTTTATAAGGAAGCATCGTTCGAACAAGCTTTATCAAACCCTTTTGGGCAACTTCGCTTAGAGAAAAACGTTCGACAAAAGAAATTAAACATAGACATGCTTCTGTAGTTGTAATTCTAGCACCGTCGTAAAGCATCATACTTTAAAGTCAATCATTAAAAAATATTTAAGAATTTGTAACAATAATTTCTTACTCGTTTTCGGGTTGATAATAGTTTTCAGTAAGGCTTATGTTTTCGATTTCTAACGAAAGATTCAAAAGTTCATTATCTTCTAAAATTTCTGGCTCAGGGACAAAAGAAATTTTTTCATTATTAGGTGTTTTACTAATTACTATTGGCTCAAAGTGACTATCGATTTCGGATTTTTTCAACATTTCTGTTTTAATAGGCCAGGGAATATTTTTTTGAGTAGGGTTAAAAACTGACTTTATTGATCTATTCTTTGAGCACTTTGACAAAAGAACATCATTTTTAACAGTACAGTTTGTTAATTTAGTTTTCTTTGTTGACATTATAATTATTAAAATCAGTTTTTAATCTTAACTGTTAAAAAAAAAAATATTGTAAATGCATTAATTATTTTTTTAAAACAAATACGAAATTCAAAAAAAAATTTAAGAAAAACAAAAAAGATCTTAGAAGATATTTTCAAGAATCTCTAAAAAGATTATAAAAATTAATTTCTAATCTTTTTTTTTCAAATAATCTAATTTCTAATCATCATTTTTATATCTTTTTTAATCTCGTTTATTTTAGATTAGTCAGTAAAGAAATCTCTAATTACATGTCGGAAAAACGCACCAGCAGTTATTTTTTAAATGAATTTATTTCTCAAAAATTAAATTTTTTTTTTATTAGAAAACATTGGCTCACAGAGTCGCAACAATTCAAATGAAAGGCCATTAATAAGCAGGGCAACTTTGTTAAATTCCAATGTACAGCAAACTCCATCAAATCAAAATTTTGTTGATATAAATCGAAGACTTGATAAATTATTTTCACTTTATCGAGACTTTGTTGAGAGTATTGGAAACCTAAGAGATAGTGTAGACGGCTTAACAGCATCAAATAGTGTATTACGAACAACAACTCAAAGAACAGAGTCAATCCTTAATACAGTTGTAGCAAAATTAAATAGATTGGAACGTGCTGTCGTGCCAGCTAATGATAATTTTAGCCAAGATATGGTGGAACAAGCAAACGAACAACTTGGTTTGAATTTGAACTCGGAACTAGTGAGTTTTTTAATAACTTTTTAATTTGAAAATTATTACTAAGTTCTGTTTTGAATAGGTCTATCAAGGACATCACCTTTTAAACACACCATTTGTCGGCTCAAATATCAACCTCTTCGGAACAAAGTTGCTCGATTTGCTGTTTACCAAAGAAGAACAAAGTAAAGGGTCTGTTGAACCATCTAAAAAAAACACAAAAGCCCTCGACCAAAGGCGAATCGATTTAATAAAAGGTAGGTCTTTGAAAATTGACAATTTTTTTATTTTTACTATTTTTTTTTTTAAGTTTGTTACTTAAAAAAGCTCAAGACGATTGAAGCTTTTTTAGAGTTCTGGCCTTCAATTGTTAAATCCTTGAGACAGAAGTGCCTTGATTCAAGAAGACTTTTCAAAAAAGGTATTTTTCAAAGTTTCAAAAAAAAATTATTGATTTTTATTTTTGATTTTTTAAAGACATTGGGAGTAGTGTAGAGGATGGTGCTGAAAGTGATGATGAATATGATAGAATGGTCAATGATGAAAGTGTTGCTTCCAAAGAAGTACAAAGACCAAGAAGAAGGGACGATGAAGAAGATGAATTTAGAAGACCGTTGCCAAGAGATACAACGATGGAGTCGTTACGAGATTGATTTAGTTAAATTTAAAAATTTCAATTTATTGAATTCAAAAAATATTTTTTTTTCTTTATCTTTCGAAAAGAGCTTTACAGGATTTGCATACAATGTTTGCCCTAAAATATCTGTCTAAAAATAATATTTAGGAAGATTTTAAAAATTGTTTTGAGAAGCTCTCCTATACAAAAATGCCACCAGAAGCTCAAATTTTAGTTTAAAGCTTTTCCTAAGGTGCAATTTGGAAAAAAAAAACCAATAAAAACACAAAACTAACTTAACAATAGTTCTTTAAATAAAATAAATGAAAAAAAAAAAATGTTTTTGTTTTATTTTCTCTTTTTTAACAAAAAAAAAATTAATTGCACCCGCACTTTTGAAGGAGACCGTAGCCGTACTGAAGCAAAGTGTTTTCCCTCCGAACCGTATCAAAGCGAACACACCGTACCTCACCTATCCTACCGTACCATACAGCTCAATTTAATAACCTTACAGAACTATACCGATCGTACCAAACCACAACAAGTAGCCACCATTCAAATAGCCACAATTCAGGTAGAGCGAGGAGCTCGAGTGTGAGGCAACCCGTAATCATTTAACCGACCCATTCCAGAGGAGCTCACCGTCCTAACCATACCGTACTATACTAAAACGACCTAATTATTACGAGCTCACAGTCCTAATTATACCGTAACAAAGTTTCACGTACCGCCACATATCAAAACGAGCTTAACGTACGCTACCAATCGTACAAAACCATAACAAACGATAACGCATCGTACCCACCGTCTCCTATGCATCGTACCGTTCCTCTGAAATGGGTCGGTAAAATATACCGACCCATTTCAGAGGAATTCGCCGTACTAGCCATACCATACAGCTCACCGTCCTAATTATACCGTAACAGAGTTTCCCATACCGTACCAAACCAAATCGAGCCCACTGTACTGTCCATACCGAACCGTACCCATCATACCAAACCATAACGTACCGTACCCACCGTATCTTTTCAAACCACAGCAAGTATCCCCTTTCCGACTCTTTTCATTTGGGCTCATTGTCCTAATTATACCGTACCCTTTCAAATAGTACCTTCACCAACGCCGTCCTAACCATACTAATCGTACAAAACCATAACAAACGATAACGCATCGTACCCACCGTCTCTTACCAAACCATAACAAGTAGCCCCTGTTCAAGAAGAAAAAGTTCAAGTAGCTCGAGTACAAGGAGTACCAGTTCAAGGTGCTTGTGTGAATGAAAATACAGCCGTCAATGAACATCAAAAATCAAATGCTCCAATTGATGAACCTCGAGGAGCAAAGCTCTCGTCTTTGTTTCCCAGATTAACCGACCTCAGTCGATGAACCCTTACAAAAAGTAGCTCCAGTTTGAGGAAAACCGTACTATTTTACCGACCCATTTCAGAGGAATTCGCCGTCCTAACCATACCATACAGCTCACCGTCCTAATTATACCGTAACAGAGTTTCCAATACCGTACCAAACCAAATCGAGCCCACTGTACTGTCCATACCGAACCGTACCCATCATACCAAACCATAACGTACCGTACCCACCGTATCTTTTCAAACCACAGCAAGTATCCCCTTTCCGACTCTTTTCATTTGGGCTCATTGTCCTAATTATACCGTACCCTTTCAAATAGTACCTTCACCAACGCCGTCCTAACCATACCAATCGTACCAAACCATACCGTCCCGAGGTCACCGTTCTAATTTTACCGTAACAAAGCTTCCCATAACGTATCAAACCAAATCGAGCCCACTGTACTGTCCATACCGAACCGTACCCATCATACCAAACCATAACGTACCGTACCCACCGTATCTTTTCAAACCACAGCAAGTATCCCCTTTCCGACTCTTTTCATTTGGGCTCATTGTCCTAATTATACCGTACCCTTTCAAATAGTACCTTCACCAACGCCGTCCTAACCATACTAATCGTACCAAACCATACCGTCCCGAGGTCACCGTTCTAATTTTACCGTAACAAAGCTTCCCATAACGTATCAAACCAAACCATACCGTACTAACCATACCGTCACATACCAAAGCGAGCTTTCCGTACCCATACCAAAGCGAGCTTACCGTACCCATACCAAAGCGAGTTCACTGTAATAACCATACCGAACTGTACCCATCGTACCAAACCGTACAAAACCATAACGTACCGTACCCTTTCGTACCTTACCAAAATAAGTAGCCCCAATTCAAGTAGCTCCGGTGAATGAAGCGCCAGTAAAAGAAGTCACGGTACAACTATCTCCATTTTGAGTAGTACCAGTTAATTAAGCACTAGATCATAAGTCGTTCATGTTAAAGCTCTTTTTGTTTTTTTTAAGGCAAGATTTGTTTTTTTAAAGCTTATTGTTCCTGAAACTATCTGAGACTAAAAATCTGAGACTCTTCGCCTCTCTTTTTTTACAACTTTGATGGTGGTACAATCTGTCCCACAGCGTACAAAGCCCCACCTGCAAAAGCACCACGGTACAAAGCACCAGTGTACAAAACGAGCTCACCGTACTAACCATACCGTACCATACCAAAAAGTTAAAGAGGAATCAATGTCGTTTTGTACACTGGTGCTTTGTACCGTGGTGCTTTTGCAGGTGGGGCTTTGTACGCTGTTGGACAGATTGTACAATCGTCGTTGAAACCGTCAGTCGCAATAAAATCTATAAAATTCATCTAAAGAGAGGTATTTTGCCAGCCATTTTTTACACAAAACTTTTTATTCTTTTCTCCAGAAACTCTTGAGATAAAAACGGATTTAAAATATTATGTTCTTATTTAATAATGAATTTATTTTTTGAATTCTTTTAGATGAATTTAAATGATTTAGTTTTAGATCAGCCTGTCAAGTTTAAACTACATGGTAATTTCAAATTATTTGGATTTTTTCAATTTTCTTCTATTTATTATTATTAAAGGTTCATATCAATATGGAAAAATTTGGACTATAAAAAAAAATTTAGTCGAGGTTACTTGGATCGATAAACAAATGAGGTTTTTCCGGTTAGTTCATAAAAAAAACCTTATATATATTACAGATGATGAGCTAATGAGAAAAATCAAAACGAGTGAAACCTCAAAATCCGTTCGATTTTTAAAGATGGGATGTGTTGTTCTTTTTGTTGTTCTTATCACGTTTATTTTTACTGCTGAGGTTGAAGATATCTTTTATGAGCTCCAGGAAAGTTATACTGAATGTAATAGAGATTTTGGAAGATTAATCAAAAAATTCGATATTTTTGGTTTTCTTGGAAACGGATGCTTTAAGCGCCCAACTTTTTGGACGGTAAAAAAATCGAATTTTTTTTTTCAGTTTTTTTAAATTTTTTTTTTAAGGCCTTTTCAATGCAGACCAAAGACTTTACAACATTTTTTACTGATTTAGCAGGTTCTTCAATAAACTCGTTTGTTTCAGCCATTTCTTATAATAATTTCATTAAATTGTTTCTGTTTTTTGCTATTTTGCACTTTTTTTTGTCAATTTTTTTTTTGTTAAAAAGGTTCCTATTTTTTTGATTACCGAAAGTGTTGTTTAAATTGTCAGATAAAATTTTTTTTTAAATAATGAATTTATTAATGTACATAAAATAAAAAATAAATCTTTCTAGCTATTTATGTTTCTTCAAATATCTCTTTTTAGCAAACCATTGAGAAATTCTCTTTTCTGAAATATTCAAAGAACTTGCCAATTTTTTTAATTGATCTTTGCTTGGTTGGTCTGAAATAGAATCAAAATGGTTTTTTAAAATCAGTTTTGAATCTAAAGACAAACGGCCTCTTGAACTAAATTGTTCCATGTTGTTTTTCTTTCTTCTCTTGACAAGCCATTTTGACACTTGCTTTACAGTTAAATTGGTCTTTCTAGAAAGTTCAATTTTAGTTTTATAAGATGCATATGTATCATCTTTGTTTTTTTTAAACCAGTCTTCTAACACAGCTTATGTTTCATAACTATATTTTGTTGATTTGTCTAAGAAATAAAGATTAAAATACTAAAATACAAGAATAAAAAACAATACTTTTTATGCGAGAATTTCTGTATTGAAGGCGCTTTGCTCTAATTTTAGAAATTCCAATCATTGAAACTTCTACCAATTTTCGACTAAAACTAAATGCGAATTTCGAGAATTTCCATCCAAAACTGAACGAATGGTAAATAATTTTAGCAGTTGCTTTAGCAGATGCCGCAGCGTAATTAGTTGGTTCCATTAAAAATTATTTTCAGGAAAAAAAATCAACTTTTTTATCAAAAATTATTAAAAAAATGAAATATTTTTATTTGATATTCTTCTATTTTTTGTGAAAAATATTTTTTTGACCTTAATAGAATATTTTTTCATAATTTTTAAGTTCTATAAAATAATTTTTCCTTTTCGGATTTATAAGATAAAAATTCAGTTTAGACCCATATTTTATTCTAATCGAGTTTTCGCATTATGTTTGTATCGATTCTTCAGCCCAAAGAGAATATTTTGTAAACCCAAAAACATTTTTTTTTACTTTAAAAAACATTAACAGAAAAATATTTATACAAAAATAAAAATTCTTTTTAGGTTTCGATTTCCCATCTTATTTAGCGAAAATATATTAAAAAAATATTTTTTTTTTTTCGAGTGAATATTTTTTGTGAAAAATATTTTTTTGACCTTAATAGAATATTTTTCCATAATTTTGAAGTTCTATAAAATAATTTTTCCTTTTCGGATTTATAAGATAAAAATTCAGTTTAGACCCATATTTTATTCTAATCGAGTTTTCGCATTATGTTTGTATCGATTCTTCAGCCCAAAGAGAATATTTTGTAAACCCAAAAACATTTTTTTTTACTTTAAAAAACATTAACAGAAAAATATTTATACAAAAATAAAAATTGTTTTTAGGTTTCGATTTCCCATCTTATTTAGCGAAAATATATGAAAAATATTTTTAAGTATTTAAAAATCTAGTAAATAATGTTTCTTTTTATTTTTTGTTTTTTATTTTGTTTTTCCTCGTGTGTTCCTACTCGAAAAACCACAACTTCTCCACATACGCCTCAAACTGAAGAGCAGCAAACGTCAACAGTTGTAACGTTCTCAAATGAAGAAAGAGTCCCTAATGTTTCAAATTTTAGACCTAATGTTTTTGGGTCTACTTTCCTTCATGCATGTGAAGATTCGGTTCTCTGCTATCGAATTAATCGCTTTGAGATTGCATCCAATTATACTTTTAATTGTTACGAAGAATTTTTACCGATTTTTTTTCTAATTGAATCAATTGATAATCGGACAGCGATTTTATTTGGCTATTTGAATCCAAACGGTGTTGTGATTGAAGACTCACAGAGGTTTACTCATAACTGTCGAAAAATTAGAAGGTAAATTTTTTTTCTGTTTTAAAATATTAAATTATCTTTTTTAAAAAATTAAAGGTTCAATCTAAATGAAAAAAAAATTCTAGTTACAATTGGTGACCATTTTGAAGTCGTTGTTAGAAGTCAAGCAGACGCCAGAATTCGGGCAGAACTGTTTTCGACTCTGGATATATTTACGTTTCTCGCTCACTTTCTGAATATTTATGATGAAGAAAATAATTCAATATTATTTATAAAAGCTTTTAAGGTAAAAATATTTTAATAATCCCTTTTTTAATACTCACAATTTTTTTCTAAAGGACATATTGTTTTTGCTTGTAATATTCAAATCCGCAAGTCTTGTTTATTCAAAAGTCAGTTTTTGGTATCATTGCTTTTCTTTAATAATTGAGGAGGCTTCAAAAAATCCAATTTTAATTGAGAAGAAAATGTCAAAAAAGAAAAAATGTTTATAGATTTTAGATTTTTTGTAGATTTGTGTTGTTTTGTAGATTTCAATTATTTTGTTTATCTTTAGAAAATAAAAATTATAAAAAACTATTCTTTCTTTAGATATTATTTTTTGTCAAATATGAAAACAAAACTCGTAAAAACCACATACTCTTCACATCATAAATGTTTCATATGTAAAAGAAAGCACTGTTCTAAAAATCGTCTTAAAAACGTAAGAATCGAATCCGTTGTGCAGGTTTATCGAATTCATCGAATTTATATAAGAAAAGACTCAAGGTGTTGTAATAAACATATAGATAAAGAAGGCTTCCTCAGAAAAGAGGTTTTTGACTCCATTCAATTTAAGAATGAACTTATTGAGTGGCGTGAGCTTAGAATAGTTGAAGAGCTATCCAAAAAAGAGACAAAAATATTTGAGAAATTCAAAAATATTGAATTATTAGATGAAAATGATTGTTTAAAAGTTACCGGCTGGACCAAACAAGAGTTCATTCGATTCTCAAGTTTCATCACAAGTATTAATGATACGACTGGTAGAACCAAAGAACAACTAATTGCCCTTTATCGATATTGGCTTCGAAAAGGACTTGACCAAACTTCACTTTCTCTCTTATTCGGAAATAAAACAAGTCAAAGTCAAATAAGTAATTATTTATCTCAAATAAGGGAAGCAATTTACAAAGACTTCGTTCCGTTTTACTTGGGATGTAATAATGAAAGAGAATTCTTTCTAAAACATAATAATGAAATGGTTAAACATCTTTTTGAGTTGGATCCAGATGATTTAGCGATCGTTATTGATGGTACTTATACACGTTTAGAGAAAAGCGCAAATAATAAATTTCAGTATAGCTGTTGGAGTGGACAAAAAAAAGACTTATTACTCAAACCTTTTATAATATGTTGCGCTGATGGTTATTTTATCGATTGTTATGGGCCTTTCGAAGCATTTGATAATGACGCAAATATTTTTAAATATATAATGGAAAATGATTCTAAACTTAAAAGAATATTGTTGCCAAATAAAACCATTTTCCTTGACAGAGGTAATTTTCTGATTCATTATTATAATTTTTTTTTAACAAAATTATTTTTAGGTTTTCGAGATATATTTAAAATGTTGAAAATTGACTTCAGATTTGACCCGAAAATACCGACATGTAATCAACTTGAAGAAGTTGATAATGAATCTTTAAAATCAAAACAACTTACAACAAAACAGACGAGCGAAAGTCGACTCGTAACAAAAGTAAATATTTCATATTTTATTTAACCTAGGTGAGGAAAGCTCTTAGAAATTTAACTCTAACATCTTAGAAATTTTAGTTGATAGAAGTTTTTTAAGAAGGTAAAATGTTTTGTTTCTTAGTTCTTAGATTTCTATGATATTTTTAACAACTAAGCATTCTAAGAAAATTCGGACCCTCGAAAAAGAAAACAAGACCAAAACATCCTTATATAAATCCACATTCGAAAGAAATAACCGTTGCGAAATTGACTCTTTTTCATTCTATGATGAATTTGTTCTTATCTCTTTCGAATATGGCTATAAATTAAGATGTTTTGGTCATATTTTCTTATTAGATAAAGTCAAATTTTACTCTGAAAACTTGGTTATTAGTAAATATTTTAAGATCTAAGAAAAAATATTTTTTTCGTTGCTAAATAACTTCTAAGATCTAAGCGCTTTGTTCACCTTGGTATTTTTTTAGAAGATTTTCAAAGTGATTTATTCTTTTTAGATTAGATTTATTGTTGAAAAACAAATAGGAATGTTAAAAAACTTCAAAGCTCTTGATAACATACGTAATACTCAGGCCGGTCATATACAAATAGACTATCGAATAGCTTGTTCTATGTTGAATTTTAATCATAAACCAACTTGTCCAGATAAAGAAAATGCAGCAAAAATTGCTCTTAAGCTAAAAGAAAAGGCAAAACTAGAAAATAATTCTTTAAGCATTTTATTAAAAAAGCATCTTGACACCAAAGAAATTTTTCCAGTTGAACATGCAACACTCGATGATTTTCCTAAATTAAGTCCAAACATGTTGAAAAAGAGAATATTTTTTGGGACTTTTCACTTAAGACAGTCTAAAAGCTATATTATTGACATTATAAAAAGTGGAAAAGCATATATTGTTTGCGATCGCTTGATTGAGAAAGTCACACAAAATTCAAAAAAAGATTTTAATTCAAAAATTTTGGCTCTCGAGATAGTCTCACGACATAAAAGAAGCGAAAATAAAACTATCAGTACGAAAAGAAAAAATGATTATACAAAAGAGTATCGAAATATTTACAAGATTTTTCTGGAGTATATTCCATCATTGAATAAATCAAAAGCAATAAAAAGTGAGTCATTTTTTTTTGTAATAAAATTCTAATGAAAATTGTTTAAGATTATGTCTGCAGTTGCAAATCTGGGTTAAAAGTCGCAGGATGTTGTACTCACGTCGCTGCAGCGATATACTTTTTTAGCTACGCAAGATTTTATCCAATAAAAATTCCTGGTGAACATCTGAACAAAATTTTTTTGGATAAAAGAAAAAAACAACCACCTAATGAGCCAAAATATGTTCGACATAAAAGGGCAGCGATAAATCAGATTAAAAATGAAAATAAAGAAAATGTAACAAGCGACTCAGATTCTGACACAGAAAATCGCAAAGAAGCAAAAGTAAGCAAATCAAATAATGAAAAAAAAAAAACATCAATTCTTGAAAAGGAAGACTCAAAAAAATCTTCAAATGAAAATGAAAAAAAAAGACAAATAAAATCAAAATTAAATCACGATAATAAAGAAATTCAATCAGAAGGTTTATTGATTTTTCAAGCGCATTTTCCTGCATGGGGAGGTACAATTCAGAATAATAATAATAATATTATTTTAACAAATACTTGTACTATCGATTATTATTTATTCGCATTTTGGTATTTGTCAAAGATAAAAAATGATTATTTGGAATCTTTAAGAAATCTGAATCAAACAAAATACGAAAACCTCAAAAAAATAATTTTATCAATAGAAAATCTCGATTGGAATAAAGCTAGCGATTCAGAATACATTTTTTTTAAAAAGTCTAATTCGAGCGTAGCTATTTATTCAGGCATCGTAAACAATTGCTCAAGATGTAAACATTTAACGACAAGTCAAATAAAATTTAATCATAGACCAACTTTTTTATTTATCAAGTCGATTGATCAAAGTATTAAAATCAGCGATTTACCTAGGAATATATTAGTCGACAACTTAAATTATCGCTTTTTGTGTACAACAGTTCACAAAAGAAATCATTTCATGGGTGTTTTTCAAATAAACAATGACTTATATCTGGTAGATGATTTGAACAAAACAGTATTGCCAATTAATAGCGATGTTTTAGCAGAAGAATATGGCCCAAACTTAGATAGATTATATTCAACTTACTCATTTTATTTTTTAGATTAGATTTACAAATCATTTTTAAGTTATTATTACTAAATAAAATTTTAGAAATTAGTGTTCTTTTATTAAAAAAAATTAAAATTAACAAACCGGAACATGAAATGCTTATACAATCTTAAATCTTATATGTTTAAATATTTACAATTAAATACAGTTTAAATTGGCTTGATTTTTCGTCTTTTATACATTTTTACCCACAATTTTGAATCTTGCAAATGAAAAAATATTTTCAAAATTAAAAAAAAGAGACATCTCGAAAAAAAATTGCAATTAATTTTCACAAAATTAAATATAACGGGGAAAACCAATTTATTTAAAAATTGAATTTTTGGTTTTTTGAATTTTTTTAAACCTGTCACGTATACCAGCATATTTGACAATATCCCCAAAACTTACTGGGGACATGTTCAAACATGTTGGTATACTTATACAAGATTTGGTACGTTGATTTTACCGTTAAAAATTCAAAAAACCAACTTTTAAAATTTTAAAAATTGTTTTTTTGAATTTTTTTAAACCTGTTACGTATACCAGCATATTTGACCATATCCCCAAAACTTACTGGGGACATGTTCAAACATGTTGGTATACTTATACAAGATTTGGTACGTTGATTTTACAGCATATTTGACCATATCCCCAAAACATACTGGGGACATGTTCAAACATGTTGGTATACTTATACAAGATTTGGTACGTTGATTTTACAGCATATTTGACCATATCCCCAAAACATACTGGGGACATGTTCAAACATGTTGGTATACTTATACAAGATTTGGTACGTTGATTTTACCGTTAAAAATTCAAAAAACCAATTTTTAAAATTTTAAAAATTGGTTTTTTGAATTTTTTTAAACCTGTTACGTATACCAGCATATTTGACCATATCCCCAAAACTTACTGGGGACATGTTCAAACATGTTGGTATACTTAAACAAGATTTGGTACGTTGATTTTACAGCATATTTGACCATATCCCCAAAACATACTGGGGACATGTTCAAACATGTTGGTATACTTATACAAGATTTGGTACGTTGATTTTACCGTTAAAAATTCAAAAAACCAACTTTTAAAATTTTAAAAATTGGTTTTTTGAATTTTTTTAAACCTGTTACGTATACCAGCATATTTGACCATATCCCCAAAACTTACTGGGGACATGTTCAAACATGTTGGTATACTTATACAAGATTTGGTACGTTGATTTTACAGCATATTTGACCATATCCCCAAAACATACTGGGGACATGTTCAAACATGTTGGTATACTTATACAAGATTTGGTACGTTGATTTTACAGCATATTTGACCATATCCCCAAAACATACTGGGGACATGTTCAAACATGTAGGTATACTTATACAAGATTTGGTACGTTGATTTTACCGTTAAAAATTCAAAAAACCAACTTTTAAAATTTTAAAAATTGGTTTTTTGAATTTTTTTAAACCTGTTACGTATATCAGCATATTTGACCATATCCCCAAAACTTACTGGGGACATGTTCAAACATGTTGGTATACTTATACATGATTTGGTACGTTGATTTTACCGTTAAAAATTCAAAAAACCAACTTTTAAAATTTTAAAAATTGGTTTTTTGAATTTTTTTAAACCTGTTACGTATACCAGCATATTTGACCATATCCCCAAAACTTACTGGGGACATGTTCAAACATGTTGGTATACTTATACAAGATTTGATACGTTGATTTTACAGCATATTTGACCATATCCCCAAAACATACTGGGGACATGTTCAAACATGTTGGTATACTTATACAAGATTTGGTACGTTGATTTTACCGTTAAAAATTCAAAAAACCAACTTTTAAAATTTTAAAAATTGGTTTTTTGAATTTTTTTAAACCTGTTACGTATACCAGCATATTTGACCATATCCCCAAAACTTACTGGGGACATGTTCAAACATGTTGGTATACTTATACAAGATTTGGTACGTTGATTTTACAGCATATTTGACCATATCCCCAAAACATACTGGGGACATGTTCAAACATGTTGGTATACTTATACAAGATTTGGTACGTTGATTTTACAGCATATTTGACCATATCCCCAAAACATACTGGGGACATGTTCTAACATGTAGGTATACTTATACAAGATTTGGTACGTTGATTTTACCGTTAAAAATTCAAAAAACCAATTTTTAAAATTTTTAAAATTGGTTTTTTGAATTTTTTTAAACCTGATACGTCTACCAGCATATTTGACCATATCCCAAAAACATACTGGGGAGATGTTCAAACATGTTGGTATATTAAACAAGATTTGGTACGTTGTTTTTACAGTTAAAAATTCAAAAAACCAACTTTTAAAATTTTAAAAATTGGTTTTTTGAATTTTTTTAAACCTGTTACGTATACCAGCATATTTGACCATATCCCCAAAACTTACTGGGGACATGTTCAAACATGTTGGTATACTTATACAAGATTTGGTACGTTGATTTTACCGTTAAAAATTCAAAAAACCAATTTTTAAAATTTTTAAAATTGGTTTTTTGAATTTTTTTAAACCTGTTACGTATACCAGCATATTTGACCATATCCCCAAAACTTACTGGGGACATGTTCAAACATGTTGGTATACTTATACAAGATTTGGTACGTTGATTTTACCGTTAAAAATTCAAAAAACCAACTTTTAAAATTTTAAAAATTGGTTTTTTGAATTTTTTTAAACCTGTTACGTATATCAGCATATTTGACCATATCCCCAAAACTTACTGGGGACATGTTCAAACATGTTGGTATACTTATACAAGATTTGGTACGTTGATTTTACCGTTAAAAATTCAAAAAACCAACTTTTAAAATTTTAAAAATTGGTTTTTTGAATTTTTTTAAACCTGTTACGTATACCAGCATATTTGACCATATCCCCAAAACTTACTGGGGACATGTTCAAACATGTTGGTATACTTATACAAGATTTGGTACGTTGATTTTACCGTTAAAAATTCAAAAAACCAACTTTTAAAATTTTAAAAATTGGTTTTTTGAATTTTTTTAAACCTGTTACGTATACCAGCATATTTGACCATATCCCCAAAACTTACTGGGGACATGTTCAAACATGTTGGTATACTTATACAAGATTTGGTACGTTGATTTTACAGCATATTTGACCATATCCCCAAAACATACTGGGGACATGTTCAAACATGTTGGTATACTTATACAAGATTTGGTACGTTGATTTTACCGTTAAAAATTCAAAAAACCAATTTTTAAAATTTTTAAAATTGGTTTTTTGAATTTTTTTAAACCTGTTACGTATACCAGCATATTTGACCATATCCCCAAAACTTACTGGGGACATGTTCAAACATGTTGGTATACTTATACAAGATTTGGTACGTTGATTTTACCGTTAAAAATTCAAAAAACCAACTTTTAAAATTTTAAAAATTGGTTTTTTGAATTTTTTTAAACCTGTTACGTATATCAGCATATTTGACCATATCCCCAAAACTTACTGGGGACATGTTCAAACATGTTGGTATACTTATACAAGATTTGGTACGTTGATTTTACCGTTAAAAATTCAAAAAACCAACTTTTAAAATTTTAAAAATTGGTTTTTTGAATTTTTTTAAACCTGTTACGTATACCAGCATATTTGACCATATCCCCAAAACTTACTGGGGACATGTTCAAACATGTTGGTATACTTATACAAGATTTGGTACGTTGATTTTACAGCATATTTGACCATATCCCCAAAACATACTGGGGACATGTTCAAACATGTTGGTATACTTATACAAGATTTGGTACGTTGATTTTACCGTTAAAAATTCAAAAAACCAATTTTTAAAATTTTTAAAATTGGTTTATATTATTTTTTTTTAAACCTCTTACGTATACCAGCATATTTGACCATATCCCCAAAACTTACTGGGGACATGTTCAAACATGTTGGTATACTTATACAAGATTTGGTACGTTGATTTTACCGTTAAAAATTCAAAAAACCAACTTTTAAAATTTTAAAAATTGGTTTATTTTATTTTTTTTTAAACCTCTTACGTATACCAGCATATTTGACCATATCCCCAAAACATACTGGGGACATGTTCAAACATGTTGGTATACTTATACAAGATTTGGTACGTTGATTTTACAGCATATTTGACCATATCCCCAAAACATACTGGGGACATGTTCAAACATGTTGGTATACTTATACAAGATTTGGTACGTTGATTTTACCGTTAAAAATTCAAAAAACCAATTTTTAAAATTTTTAAAATTGGTTTATATTATTTTTTTTTAAACCTCTTACGTATACCAGCATATTTGACCATATCCCCAAAACTTACTGGGGACATGTTCAAACATGTTGGTATACTTATACAAGATTTGGTACGTTGATTTTACCGTTAAAAATTCAAAAAACCAACTTTTAAAATTTTAAAAATTGGTTTATTTTATTTTTTTTTAAACCTCTTACGTATACCAGCATATTTGACCATATCCCCAAAACATACTGGGGACATGTTCAAACATGTTGGTATACTTATACAAGATTTGGTACGTTGATTTTACCGTTAAAAATTCAAAAAACCAACTTTTAAAATTTTAAAAATTGGTTTTTTGAATTTTTTTAAACCTGTTACGTATACCAGCATATTTGACCATATCCCCAAAACTTACTGGGGACATGTTCAAACATGTTGGTATACTTATACAAGATTTGGTACGTTGATTTTACAGCATATTTGACCATATCCCCAAAACATACTGGGGACATGTTCAAACATGTTGGTATACTTATACAAGATTTGGTACGTTGATTTTACAGCATATTTGACCATATCCCCAAAACATACTGGGGACATGTTCAAACATGTTGGTATACTTATACAAGATTTGGTACGTTGATTTTACCGTTAAAAATTCAAAAAACCAATTTTTAAAATTTTTAAAATTGGTTTTTTGAATTTTTTTAAACCTCTTACGTATACCAGCATATTTGACCATATCCCCAAAACATACTGGGGACATGTTCAAACATGTTGGTATACTTATACAAGATTTGGTACGTTGATTTTACCGTTAAAAATTCAAAAAACCAATTTTTAAAATTTTTAAAATTGGTTTATATTATTTTTTTTTAAACCTCTTACGTATACCAGCATATTTGACCATATCCCCAAAACTTACTGGGGACATGTTCAAACATGTTGGTATACTTATACAAGATTTGGTACGTTGATTTTACCGTTAAAAATTCAAAAAACCAACTTTTAAAATTTTAAAAATTGGTTTATTTTATTTTTTTTTAAACCTCTTACGTATACCAGCATATTTGACCATATCCCCAAAACATACTGGGGACATGTTCAAACATGTTGGTATACTTATACAAGATTTGGTACGTTGATTTTACCGTTAAAAATTCAAAAAACCAACTTTTAAAATTTTAAAAATTGGTTTTTTGAATTTTTTTAAACCTGTTACGTATACCAGCATATTTGACCATATCCCCAAAACTTACTGGGGACATGTTCAAACATGTTGGTATACTTATACAAGATTTGGTACGTTGATTTTACAGCATATTTGACCATATCCCCAAAACATACTGGGGACATGTTCAAACATGTTGGTATACTTATACAAGATTTGGTACGTTGATTTTACAGCATATTTGACCATATCCCCAAAACATACTGGGGACATGTTCAAACATGTTGGTATACTTATACAAGATTTGGTACGTTGATTTTACCGTTAAAAATTCAAAAAACCAATTTTTAAAATTTTTAAAATTGGTTTTTTGAATTTTTTTAAACCTCTTACGTATACCAGCATATTTGACCATATCCCCAAAACATACTGGGGACATGTTCAAACATGTTGGTATACTTATACAAGATTTGGTACGTTGATTTTACCGTTAAAAATTCAAAAAACCAATTTTTAAAATTTTTAAAATTGGTTTATATTATTTTTTTTTAAACCTCTTACGTATACCAGCATATTTGACCATATCCCCAAAACTTACTGGGGACATGTTCAAACATGTTGGTATACTTATACAAGATTTGGTACGTTGATTTTACCGTTAAAAATTCAAAAAACCAACTTTTAAAATTTTAAAAATTGGTTTATTTTATTTTTTTTTAAACCTCTTACGTATACCAGCATATTTGACCATATCCCCAAAACATACTGGGGACATGTTCAAACATGTTGGTATACTTATACAAGATTTAGTACGTTGATTTTACCGTTAAAAATTCAAAAAACCAATTTTTAAAATTTTTAAAATTGGTTTTTTGAATTTTTTTTTAAACCTGTTACGTATACCAGCATATTTGACCATATCCCCAAAACATACTGGGGACATGTTCAAACATGTTGGTATACTTATACAAGATTTGGTACGTTGATTTTACCGTTAAAAATTCAAAAAACCAATTTTTAAAATTTTTAAAATTGGTTTTTTGAATTTTTTTAAACCTGTTACGTATACAGTCTATACCCGATTTTATGTACCTCTATTTTATGTACTTTCGATGATATGTAGTAAAATTCGAATTACAGATGATTTCATAATACATTAAATGATAAATTTTGTCGATTTTATGTACTTCAATTTTATGTAATTTCAATTTTATGTAGTAAAAAAAAGACAAAATTATGTAATTTAATCCATGTACATGTATGTAATTTTTTTCCGATTTTATGTAGTCGTTTTTTTTCGAAAAAGTTAACTAGTTAGTAGTTAGTTCTTTTGTTTAAAAAAATGGTGAGACAATCTTTCGATATTATAACAAAAAAAAAAATTTTAGATGAAATCGATAAAGGAACGCCCTATTCAACAATACAAACACAATTCAACATGAAAAATATCTAAAAAAAATTTGAAAAAAAATTATTTGTTTTGAATTTTAATTATTCCCAAACTAAGTTATCTTTCAATTAACTTAATTATTTTGACTGAGTACTATTAAATTTAATGTTTCGTAATAAATTTTTTTCTAAAAATTCGTTTTTCAATTTTATGTATTTTCGATTTTATGTAGTCAATTTGACTTTACAACCGAGGTACACAAAATCGGGTACAGACTGTACCAGCATATTTGACCATATCCCCAAAACATACCGGGGACATGTTCAAACATGTTGGTATACTTATACAAGATTTGGTACGTTGATTTTACCGTTAAAAATTCAAAAAACCAATTTTTAAAATTTTTAAAATTGGTTTTTTGAATTTTTTTAAACCTCTTACGTATACCAGCATATTTGACCATATCCCCAAAACATACTGGGGACATGTTCAAACATGTTGGTATACTTATACAAGATTTGGTACGTTGATTTTACCGTTAAAAATTCAAAAAACCAATTTTTAAAATTTTTAAAATTGGTTTATATTATTTTTTTTTAAACCTCTTACGTATACCAGCATATTTGACCATATCCCCAAAACTTACTGGGGACATGTTCAAACATGTTGGTATACTTATACAAGATTTGGTACGTTGATTTTACCGTTAAAAATTCAAAAAACCAACTTTTAAAATTTTAAAAATTGGTTTTTTTTATTTTTTTTTAAACCTCTTACGTATACCAGCATATTTGACCATATCCCCAAAACATACTGGGGTCATGTTCAAACATATTGGTATACTTATACAAGATTTAGTACGTTGATTTTACCGTTAAAAATTCAAAAAACCAACTTTTAAAATTTTTAAAATTGGTTTTTTGAATTTTTTTAAACCTGTTACGTATACCAGCATATTTGACCATATCCCCAAAACATACTGGGGACATGTTCAAACATGTTGGAATACTAATACAAAATTTGGTACGTTCGTTTAACTTTAATTTTAAAATTTTAATTTTTAATTTTTCAATATAAAATTTTATTGTTTTCATTACGATTGCAATATTTTTAAATTATTAGCTTTTCCTTTTTTTTATTAACTTTCAAAGTTGTGTGGAAAAGTGTTTAAAAGACGAAAAATCAAGCCAATTCAATTCATAATCAAACACAAAGTATATTAAATTAAAAAAATAACATTAATTAGTCACCGCAAGAAAACAAGATGTCTGACCCTCTTTCTCATCAGTTGAATTACCATCAGAGCCATTTTCAGCGTTAAAATTTTGACTCGGCCCCTTTTTATCAGTTGATAAAGCAGCAGAGTTTTTCTCGGGTGTCGAACTTTTTCCAGACTCTATTTCATTAACTTTATTTTCATCAGAAGTACTGGATGTCTTAATGGAATAACCTTTGGATGAGTCAGGATTTGTTTGCGTAACAACATTATTCTTTTCAACAAAAGTTTTTTTGATGTTGCATTTGGATGAGCGAGAAGTAGTCTTAGCCGGCTTAGGATGATCAATATCTTTCGAAAAACTCAAAGATTTATGAATAGATTCGGATGATTCGTCCTCTGTAATCAATGACATCTGGCCAAACAAAGTTGAAAGCTGCTGATCGTTCGTCGTTGAACCGGAAACATTCTAAAAAAAAACTTGATTAGTTAATAGACAAGTCGCATGATTCTTGACAAGCCTAGTGGGTAAAACAACTGGATATCTCAGCCAGAATTTCAAGAAAAAATAAGAGTGGTAGGGGTTAAGAACCAGTTTTAACCTGAGAAAATGGGCATTTTTTTTGGGGGGTCAAGCCCGTACCGTAAACCCCCTCTATTTGAATCCAGTAGTTTTTTTTAAATATTTCGATAGGTAAAGTTTTGTTTCAAAATCTCATACCTTTGGTTAATAGGCTAGATTGAGGGGGTTTGAATGAGGTTTTTTCGAGGCATTGATAAAAAGAAATTAAGAGATAAATCGAATGTTAAAGACAAAATTTTCTGGGTACAAATAGAGGGGGTTTACGGTATCGACGCTACGCCACTGACTCTAACTTGTTATTAATATTACTTACTTTTGTATCTGGGAGATCTTGGGAAAATGTTTCAATCCCATTTTTGTTCTTTTTTTTATAAAATAAATCATTTTGTAATTTAGTAAAAAAATCCAAAAAAAGATTACCGAAAAAAACGGCTCTAAGCTCTCATCATGTATGTCGTGAATCTCAAATTCATCTAACTAAAAAATATAAACTTAAGAAAGTTTAATAACAAAATATAAAATAAGAAAAATAACTTTTTTTTTGATGCTTGTAGGTGTTGATAATCTCTTTTTTTTTGAAACCAACCAACTAATACAAAATAATATCGAAATACAAAATAACATCGATAAAATTATCAAAACGTAGCAGAGTAATTTTTCAAATGTGCTCATTGATAAAAATGATGGATCTTGGAGACGGTTCGATACAGTCGAACTTCCTAAAGCCGAAACCATACTTGGAAAAATTAATTTTTTTGAGCCATCTTTTTTTGTTGACCAATTGTCATAATTTGATGCTTTATTGACTTTTAGTTTATTGACTATAAATTCAGGATCTTGAGCTGCCTGGATCGTGGTTTCCTGTTGAGCATTAGGCTCTTGAACCGGAGCATCCTGGACAGGATTTTCATCGTCAAGGCCTTCTGCATTGTACGCTGGTGCTTCAAATGGGAATATTTTGGATGTTGATGCGAATGGACTTTCATCAACTGGACTATCGTCGACTGGACTATGGTCGACTGGACTATCACCGACTGGACTATCGCCGACTGAACTATCGTCGACTGGACTATCGCCGACTGGACTATCGTCGACTGGACTTTCTTCGAGTGGACGTTTATCAAATGAACTTTCATCAACTGGACTATCGTCGACTAGACTTTCGTCGACTGGACTATCATCGACTGGACTTTCTTTTGTGAACGCTGGTGATATGTACGCTTGTGCATCGACTGGACTTTCTTCGAGTCGAGCCACCTGGGCTGGATCGTGTGGAGTCAACTGGATTTTAATCGTTTGAAGAGGTAATAGATGATTTGGCGCTTTTACAACTGCTGCAATCTCCGCTGGTACTTTGACTGGGGGGACTTTGTATGCTAGTACTTTTACAGGTTGGGCCTTGTACGCTGGTCCTTTGTAATTCTGTACATTGACAACTGTCGCTTTGGCAACGGGTGCTTTGTACGCTGGAGCTTTTACACTTTGGGCTTTGACAACCGGTGCCTTGTACGATGGTGCCTTGTACGATGGTGCTTTGTACGATGGTGATTTGTACGATGGTGCTTTTACTAATGGAGCTTTGACAACCGGTGCCTTGTACGATGGTGCTTTGTACGATGGTGCTTTGTACGATGGTGATTTGTACGATGGTACTTTTAAAATTGGAGCTTTGACAACTGGTTTCTTGTACGCTGGTGCTTTTACTGTTGGGGCTTTGTACGCTGGTGCTTTTACTGTTGTGGCTTTGACAACTGGTGTCTTGTATGCTGGTGCTTTGTACGCTGTTTGTTTGATAGGTTGTTCAATCGTCGTTGAAACCGGCGAAGTTGTAAAAGAATTTCTTGCACTCGCAATAAAATCTCTAAAATTCATCTAAAGAGAAAAGAGAGGCGAAGAAAAATAATAAAATAAACATTTTTTAGGAAGGTTCATGATCAATAAACCTTAAAAAAACAAATCTGTTTAAAAAAAAATATTTCATTTTTTTCATCTTGTTCAGGAGCTTAAACTTGTAAGACTTGATCTAGTGCTTAATTATCTGGAACAACTTAAAATGGAGAAAGTTGTACCATTGCTTCTAGTCCTGGCGCTTCATCCACTGGAGCTCCTTGTACTGGAGCTACTTGAACTGTGGCTCCTTGAACTAGGTCTAGTTGGTTTGGTAAGGTACGATTGGGTACGGTACGTAATGGTTTGGTACGGTGCGTTATGATTTGGTACAGTGGGTACGGTTTGGTAGGGTACGATGGGGAGTGTACGATGAGCTCGCAAGGTATGTAATGGTAAGGTAAGCTTTGGTACGGTATGGCTAGTACTGCGAGCTCGTTTGTTACGGTATCCTCAGAGATGGGTCGATAAAATGAGTACTGGTTGCCTCACACTGGAGATACTTGTTGCAGAGGTTCATCGACTGAGGTCCGATAATCTGGGAAAATAAGACGAGGGCTTTATTCCTCGAGGTTCATCTATTGGAGCATTTTTGATGTTCATTGACAGTTGTATTTTTATTCACTCAAGCACCTAGAACTGGTGCTAAATTGAACATGGGCTACTTTTTCTAGTTTGGTGAGAGACGCTGGGTACGGTAGGTTATGGTTTTGTACGGTTTTATACGATTGGTAGGGTTGGGTAAGCTCGTTTTAGTATGGTACGGTATGGTTAGGACGGTGAGCTCGTTTGTGACGGTACTGTTTGAAAGGGTACGGGATAATTAGGACGGTGATCCCCAATGGAAAGAGTCGGTACAATGAGGGTCGGGACAGTGCTACTTGTTGCGGTTTGGTAAAGTACGCTGGGTACGATAGGTTATGGTTTGGTACGATCGGTATGGTATGGTGAGCTGGCTTTGGTATGTAATGGTATGGTTAGCTTTGTTCCGGTATAATTAGGACGGTGAGCTCGGTACGGTATGGTTTGGTACGGTTCAGTATGGTTAGGACGGTGAGCTCGGTACGGTATGGTTTGGTACGGTTCAGTATGGTTAGGACGGTGAGCTCGTTTGTGACGGTACTGTTTGAAAGGGTACGGGATAATTAGGACGGTGATCCCCAATGGAAAGAGTCGGTACAATGAGGGTCGGGACAGTGCTACTTGTTGCGGTTTGGTAAAGTACGCTGGGTACGATAGGTTATGGTTTGGTACGATCGGTATGGTATGGTGAGCTGGCTTTGGTATGTAACGGTATGGTTAGCTTTGTTCCGGTATAATTAGGACGGTGAGCTCGGTACGGTATGGTTTGGTACGGTTCAGTATGGTTAGGACGGTGAGCTCGTTTGTGAAGGTACTGTTTGAAAGGGTACGGTATAATTATTACGGTGATCCCCTATGGAAAGAGTCGGTACAATGAGGGTCGGGACAGTGCTACTTGTTGCGGTTGGTAAAGTACTCTGGGTACGAAACGTTATGGTTTGGTACGGTTTTGAACGATTGGTAGGATTCGGTAAGCTCGCTTTGGTATGTAACGGTTTGGTAAGCTTTGTTACGGTATGGTTCGTTAGGTATGGCTAGTACGGCGAGCTTGTTTGGTACGGTACTGTTTGAAAGTGTAGTGTATAATTAGGACGTGAGCTCCTCTGGAATTGAGTACGGGTTACCTCACACAGGAGCTCCTCGCTCTACTTGAACTGTGGCTATTTGAATGGTGGCTACTTGTTGTGGTTTGGTAAGATTGGTACGGTTCAGTATGGTTAGTACAGTGAGCTCGCTTTAGTATAGTACGGTATGGTTAGGACGGTGAGCTCCTCTGGAATGGGTCGGTTAAATGATTACGGGTTGCCTCACACTCGAGCTCCTCGCTCTACCTGAATTGTGGCTATTTGAATGGTGGCTACTTGTTGTGGTTTGGTACGATCGGTATAGTTCTGTAAGGTTATTAAATTGAGCTGTATGGTACGGTAGGATAGGTGAGGTACGGTGTGTTCGCTTTGATACGGTTCGGAGGGAAAACACTTTGCTTCAGTACGGATACGATCTCCTTCATAAGTGCGGGTGCAATTAATTTTTTTTTTGTTAAAAAAGAGAAAATAAAACAAAAACATTTTTTTTTTTCATTTATTTTATTTAAAGAACTATTGTTAAGTTAGTTTTGTGTTTTTATTGGTTTTTTTATTCCAAATTGCACCTTTGGAAAAGCTTTAAACTAAAATTTGAGCTTCTGGTGGCATTTTTGTATAGGAGAGCTTCTCAAAACAATTTTTAAAATCTTCCTAAATATTATTTTTAGACAGATATTTTAGGGCAAACATTGTATGCAAATCCTGTAAAGCTCTTTGAATGGGTTTTAGCTTGTTCTTTTATTGGCTGAATAGTGTTGATAAGAGAACAAGATTTTAGCTCATTCATCTTTTCGAACAGTTTTCATTGCAATAATTTCTTTTTTCAAACCAAAATTAAAATTTAATAAAATAATAAGTTCAATTAAAAATACATTTTTTATTCGATTTGGTCCGTTTTCTTTATTAAACCGATAGTAGACCAGTCTTTTTCTTAAAAAAATTTGTACGAATAAAAAATCTTAATTGTTTAGCATTTAATCTTGACTCAATCATGTATGTCTCTTAATAGAAACTTAAAGATTATCTAAGATTCTTTAATCTTAATTTTTCCATCAAGATTCTTATAAGTCCTTGTACTGAAATTGACTAATTCTTGACAAGAACTTATAAGATTCTATCAAAGAAATTTAAAAAGAACTTTATTTGGTTCTTAATACGATCTTAAACAAGATCTTGATAAGAAGCATGTCCTGGGAGCAATCAAAATAATCCAATTTTTCAACACCATTTAAATCAAGAACTACAGAGTTAATAAAAGTCAAAGAGAAGTCTGTAACGACGATAGGTGCAACTTTAAAGTTCGATACGCTTTGGAATTTGATAAGTTTTCCATTATGTTTCTTAAAAAATATGAAATATATCGAATATATTGTTCCGTAGTAACGAATTCAGCCAACGGAATAATTATTTTTTTTGTAATATCATGGACCACTATTGAGTATAGAAAAGGGTTCTTCTAATTTTCAACAACAACCTGGACACTTCCATTTGCATCGAAAAACCAGACTGGATTTTCAAATTTACAGTGGTTGCAAAGGTTTTGTAACAGTCAGTCACCTAACGTCGGATGACATCAGGTTATGTCATTCCTCAGGTAACGTCAGCTGACAACATTTAAATTTTGTCACCTGACGTCAGATGACGCCACCATATTGTATCCAAATCAGAGTTTGGTAAACTCAAGTTGCAAATGACGTCAGGTGACGTCATTATGAACGTAGCCTCGGAATTCAGAATTGAAAACATTATATTTGCACAACTTAGACTAGTTTATAAAACTTTAGATAACCTGAATCGATGTTCGAATTCATTTTTTATTTTATAAAGGGTTGTTTTTTTTACACTTGAGTCCAAAGACAAAAAATTTAAATTTAACATATCAAACTAAGAGATTTCTAATTTTACTTATGTTTTTCATATTATTTAGGATATCTAAAAAACTCGATATATTTGACACACCTTCAGACTTTAGTCTTGATCAAAGACATCCGCGAGAATCTCCAGTAATTTTCAAAGGTTTGTTAACAGGACAATGTCTTATTGACTCAAATAATGCAACATCGATTTTGATAATGTTAACGTAAAGGCGCGATTTTTTGCGACATGTCGTTAAAATCGAATTTCGAATTTAACGACATGTCGCTCCAATGTTAAAAGATGGGATTTTTTTTTTCAATTCTATTTTAAAGACATGTATTAGAAATCGCGCTTTTACGTTATCACTTAAATCTATTATAAAGACTCGAATATATGATGAGCATGTTTTCAATACATTTAAAAAAACCAGACCATAAATTAATCTCTTTTTTTCTTCCATCTTCTTTTTCAAAATAGTTCGAATTGGATTGGTAATAATAATTAATGCCGTATAGTCTTAACTTTTCGTTTAATGCTTGTTCAAAATCGATCAATAATTTTGATCGCTTTGATTGTAAAATCGAAATTTTTGAAATTCTCAAACCGGGAATTTGACAGTTAAACACTTACAGTTCTAGCTTTCGAATTTTGATTTTACCAAAGTTGCCTATATTTCTTTCAAACCATGTAAAGAATAAGAGAGAATCTCTGTCATTTTCAAAGCTACCATACTGTGTACAAATCTGAACCCATATATTATCCGGTTTTCTTGATAATGGGGGATTAAATTCTGATCTAAATTATTTTCCTTAAAAAGCCAAACCGTTATTTTTATAAGTTTTTGAAAATCAATATCTGTCCGACCACTGATTTTTTTAAATTAAAAAAAATTAATTCTAGGAAATAAAAACAAACAAAACGTGATGTTTTGTCTTAAAGAATCTGATTTTAAAATTGTTCTTCTAGGAAATCAAAGGTTTAATCAAATATCAGATAATCTTCTTGTCCAATTTTTTTTCAAAACTCAAAAATCTTTTAAATATTTAATTTCTGAAAAAGTAAAATTTTTTTTAAACAATTTAAAATTGTTATTACCAATTAATGGATACTTTCTTTTCAAGATTTAAATATCCGAAAGATTTTTTTTTAAAAGATTTTGAATTCATAAGCTTTAAAATTACTTCTAATAAAATCGCTAAATCATTTTTGTGACCTTAAAGATCTTTAAATTCAATAAATATATTCTTCACATTCACATTTAAGGATAGATTTTCTACATGAATTACATTTATGTTTATGACCAATATGATCTTTTACACTATGAATTATCAATTTGGAATGAAAAACGTTAACTATCTCAACAGAGCCCTATGTTGAATTTCCAAAATATACCTTAGTTTTTCATGTTGATTATTAATCACATTAAAGCCTGAAGAATCAAATCTGATTTTGTAACAGTTTTGAAATACAAAAAAGCAATTTGAGAGTTTTTGGAATTGCTTGTTTAGAAAAAAACAAAATTAATGAGAGACAATTAATCGAAATATGGTAATATAAAAGTTTTAAAAAAACTGGAGTTTAACTGGAAAAAACATAAATTAAAAAAGTTTTTTAATTGAATATATTTTTTTGTTTACCATTAAGCATCTGTTCGAAAGATGTTATATGAAATTCATCTGATTGTCAATTGTCAATTGTTCAGCCTAATAATTTGAATTCTTTGACAATCTTGATAATTGTTTTATCTAAAATAATTGAATCTTGGGCTTGGATACGTTTTTTTGTTAGAACCATGTAGTGTTTTTTTGACCAATTAATATCAACTCTATTATATTCACACCATTCTTTTAGATCTTTCAGTTCGCAGTTAAAATCTTTTATTAGCCGTTCAAGTGAGGTATCCGCTTTGAAAAAGGTCGTATCATCTTGAAAGTATTTTGCTTTTACTCTTCGAATGTACAGAGCTAAATCAATAATAAAAATAAGAAATATTATAAAAATATCACTAGGTTTAAATACAACAAATAAAGTAAATAAACTATTAAAAAATATAAAAGCCAAAAAGCCAACGCTTGATTGTCATAGCGATTAATTGTTATTTAATTGAAGCTTTTTGTAACTTGGTAACAACACATATTTGTTTATCGTAGTAATTGAAATTAAATAGATTTTATAATAGTTAATTGATTGTAAATGTAAATGTAGCCTGGTTACATTATCTCCCCCCTTAAAAAAAATCGTCTACCTAGACAATATCCGTTTGGTAAACGAGTTAAGACTTGTTGCGCTTTGCGAGGTTTCTTCGACTATACCTTGTAGCGGAATTTCTTTATTGTTTACTGAAAACGTTACTTGTCTAGTTGGGTTCTTTTTTCCTACCATGATTAATATTAAAGGAAATAATTTGTAAATCGCAAACGAATTATGTTCACAAATAATGTAAATATTCCCAATACCAATGAATGGACGACGACTTCTAAATTTTTAAACAAATTCCAAAAATCGCATTCTCTATGTTTTTTTCGATTTCGGTTATCTTATGAAGTTTTATGTGATTCACTTAATTGGTGATGTATTAGTTCAATGTTCGAGTCAGAGTAAATAACTGAATTAATAGCTGACATAATGTCCATTCCTTCTATTATTATTTAGTCATGATTTAAATGCGGAACGTGTAAGTCCATTAAGATTTATTCTGACATACTAAGCGATTGTTCGCTAATGATAGAAACTTTTTTTTTTTAATCTCATTATTAGCTTTTGTTAATCTGAGAAGATCTTTATACTGAACTTCATGGAGCCGATTCTGCTGTTGAATTAAATTAGAAAAAGAGAACAAAGGTACTCAACAAAACATTAATTTTTTGCCCTTTAAATTTAGTTAAATCAGAAATAAAAATAATTGTTTCGTTGGAAAAATAAATTATGGTCTTTTTCTTGTTAAATCAGGATAAATTAAACTTGTTCTATTATCCAAAAATTGATAAATAACCATTCGGAACCTTTTAAAAAAAATCTAACGGACTCACACTTTCTATGCATCGTCTAAAATCGATTGTAACAAACAGAATTTTGAAGCAAGAAACCTATCTTTTTCACCTAGTTAATCGGATTGTTTTGTTAAATTTTATTTAGTTTCACAAATTAGGAACCAATCAAGGAACTAAAAATTACGAACATTTTGGCCAAATTTGTTTTGCAAAGAGCTTTCTAACTTATTAGTGTTATTAGCCAGTTGCCCGATTTAGAAAATTTTTTGGTTGCTGTTTTACTTAAATCCGATTTGACAACTTGGAACCGATATTATAAGTACAAATGCTCAGTTTAAGTTAAAAGATTTCAATAAAAAAATTCATGAATGTTCATGAATATCAATTAAAATAAAAGGTTCTTTCTCAGTATATTTTTGCCAGGAAATTTTCCCTTTGATAATTTTTACTTTTGGTTTACAGTCAACTCACTCTTAAATCATCTCCTCAGTAATTGTGGTAAAAATAAAAAAGAAACGCATTTATAGACTGCCATTTCAAAATCGGTTACTAGTGATTTGGGATTCAGGATTATACCCTTTTGGATCATCCTTCTCTTAAAAGTGTGTCAACATTTTTCGGTAAATGCGTTCACTCTTCTCCTTTAAGAGTACAAAAACGCAACGAAAACATCTGCTTTCCAAATACCCAAACGATGAAAAACAAAATGTACGATAAATAAAGCTTAGGAATAGAATTTTTAAAGTGCCAACACTGTGAAAACGCTTAGAACTTAATATATTCGAGAACTAAGATACAAAAAATAAACAAGTAGTTCGATTTCAAGAGCAACTTTATCTATATATCTCAGAATCATCTTGTAAAAATGTTTTTATCAATAATTCTAAATATATATTTATTTAAATTCACTAAGTGAGCGTTAAAAACTTAAAATATAGATTTAAGTTTATTTTACGTTATTTTTTGAAGAAAATTGTTAAAACACAAAATTAATCTTTTCCCAAAAGCTAAAGTAATCTATGTGAGCTTTTTTCTTGTTTTGATTCTTAATAAAAATAGCTAACAAAATATATGCAATAATTCAGTTAAAAAAATCTTTCTCTTTATAAAAAAACCATATTAAATTAAAATTCTATTACCACATCCTATTAAACCCATAAATTTAAAAATTCGAGACAACTTCAAATCGTTAAAAACAACTTAAAAATAATCTAATTGTATTCAAAAGAGTTTTAAAAAGTTTGCAAAAACTATCCGTTAACATATTGAAAAGGACCTCTCGAAACAGCTCGATTATGTTAAATCAAAAGACCGAATTATTTTTAAATCAACAAGATGTTCGTAGTTTTTTATAAAAAACCAAAAAATTTTTAAAAGTTAATTGCCTACATTAATTATAATCTATTTTTTTTTTTTTCTGAAATTGTTCAAACAATATAAAAAAAGCCAAACATGACATGCCAAATTTGTTTTGTCAGAATAGAGTCTCTGTCGAACCTCCCAGAACGCCAAGGAAATGATGACTGCAACTTTAAAGTAAACTAAAATCAACGTTCCGAGATCAAAACTTAAGCATTTAAAATTGTACTTAAAAAATTCGAAAACTCTAAATCTTGATGAAAAGGAAATTCATAGTTGTTCAAGAAAAAATTATGAGGTTTTTATTTCAAGCAGTTCATGATATTAAATAAAAATTAATAAAAATCTTTGACAAAATCTTAAATTTCACAAAATGATCTTAGCTCTTTCACAGTAAATGTTAATTGATGAATAGTGTACATATTTTTGCGTAAATAAGAGCTTTACAATATTTTTTTCTTTTTATTGTACCTTATTAATTTTAACAGAAGGACACTTTATTAATTATAATTTTTTCTACAAATGAAAAATTTTATTGTCCTCGTTTGTTAAGTGTCACCTTATTTACGGGGATATTGGGCAACTTGTCCCCCCCCTGGAGAATCAGCACTGAAAAATTAAAAAAATAAATCTCTCACCCGTATTTCCTTGCTTAGTAGAAGCGACTAAAAATCAATCACTTTGAGACCAATAAATCATAGCTAAAGGCGATTGATTCGAATATTAAGTTCTCTCGTGTTGCTTTGAGGAGAATTAAGTCAGGGACTATCCAAAGGGATAGTGAAAACTAAAACTAAACATGAGGCATGTTCGTCCAAAAAAAGGGGGGGTTTTAGGGGTGGACCACTTATTCGCAAGGAAATACGGGAATATATACTCGAAATTTTGTATTTCAGGACTTTGTTTGAAAAAATCCATAAAATTCGGTTATTTATACAGTTAGTTTAAAGTTTTTTTTAATCCGGTACAGGATTAATCGTTATTATAAAAAAATTAATTTCCAGATACAAATGGCATTGGTTAATTTAAACTAAAACCTGATATATCCGAGAATTTAATAAGAAAAGAAAGGAAAGAGTCGTGAGAGAATCGAAAAGAGTGGTAATTTTAGAGAGAGGTAGAACAGTGGTAAATTGACTAAAATTTTAAAATTAAAAACATTTAAACAACATTTAATTCAAAATTTTTAATTCTTTATTCCAATTAAGATCGGAATTATATATTGGTTCCTTATCTACCATCGTTTTCAATAATCTTTTGTAAAAAATTCTAAAAATTAAAATTAAAATCACCACAATAAAATAATTTTTTTATGAAGGTTTTTTTACTTTTGAAAAGAATTGTTTGCGCAGCAATACACATGTTGCACTACTGTTCTTCGATAATTGTTATCCTGTATCAAAAACCATCTGTTCCGTAGAATTTTTCAACAAAGCACGACAAATTACTCTCCAGTTTTACTTCAAAACCGTACTAATTCATGGTAAAGGTGGAACACTTTTTGATAAACATAAAACATAAATTTAATTCAAAATTATTACATGAGATTATTTAAACGCGAAGTTATTTAAGGTTATTGTTGGTTTCTTTTGCACTAATCGAGTCACCATACATTAACATTTCGCTTATTCTTTCTTTACAAGCCAACTGCTTTTGGATACTTTTTTTGAATTGAGCATGTGAAAAAGGACCATTTTTATTAATTTGAAACGCGGGGGGGGGGGGGCCGGGGGGGGGGGGGGGGGGCCCCCCCCACATCGGCAAAAATTAAATTGCTTAAGGATCTTTCTTATATTAGTTATAAGCACAAAGAAAAGCGCCTTTTAGCCGATATCTAGAGATGACTAAAGACATTATTTTTTGAGCTGACACCGACGGGCATGTTTAACTATTGAAAGTTGTTTTATTATTTTATAAAAACAGTTTAAAACTGTCTCTAAAAATAGTAAACTAGTACAAGCCCAAAATGTGAAACAAGGTAATACAAGTGAGAAATTATTTACCTTATTTTGACTTGTAAAAACTAATTTGTATTTGGACTGCAGACGGAATATTCAAAGTTTTATAAATTTTTTATTTGAAATTTCTAAGCTGGTCATAAACCAATCTGACTTGTCAAACAAAAATGCTCAAAAAAAAATCAAGATCATTATTAAAAGTTTTTTCTCCCGAATCTCTATTAAAAACCATACCTTGCATTAGCTACAATAGCAATTTTGTCTAACCTTACGTATTTTCCTTTTTTCTACAACTGAACACATGTATGATGATTGCGTTTGAAAAAAAAGAAAATGCGGAAACTTAAAACTCTTTCTAACAAAAATTAATTCATCGAAAAGATAAAAAAAAATATTACAAACAGCTTTCATAGTTGGTATGTAAAAGGAAAATCTTTAAAATTAGTTCTGATTCTTGTCAGGGAAACAAGCTTAAGTAACTATCTTTTGAATATAGACTCGGTCTTTTATTATAATTTAATAAAATAAATGACCAGCTAGCTTTTTTTCTTTTTTTTATTCTTTGCATCTTAAGTGCAATTCGAGATCAGGTTTTTTTTTTTTTTTTTTTTTTTAGTTAATTTTAGTCCACAAAATGTTAGTTTTTATTATTATCCTAATAAATGAAATTTAAAAATTTTAAGGTGTCGATATTGTTATTTTTATTATCTTAAAAGTAACAAAGGAGTAAGTAAGATTTATTTTTACTTTGTGTTTTTCACCGATTTAAGATTTTTTTTATCCAATAAGAAGTGAAAGAAAAAAAAAGCTAATACAAGAGACTAAGCCTATTCATAAAAAAACAGAGGAACTTTAAAGCTATAAATAAACACTTAAAATAAATTTTTAAACAAGATGTTTCGATTATTATCCAAAGGTATATGTTTTAAAAATATGGAATTTTAGAAAAATCTTGGTACACAAGAGTCTATTGCTTGATAAAGTGAAATGATTTCCGATAAACGTTTAGTAAACATTTTTTTTTTTCTTTAGTGTGTCTCCAAAAAGTCTATTTAAAACGAAATTATATAAAATTTAAAAATTTTTTTCAATTTAGTAAAATAGTAAAACAATAAAAAAAATTTTAGATTTCATATCTTTAAAATGACCAAAGGAAAATAGAAAAAGAAGAATCAAGTAAAGTGGACGAGAAAAGTCAGGGTAGCAAACAAAAACGAAAAGAATGACGAAAAAAAAACAACTGAGGTGTATCACCTTAAGGGGTTGAATTGTCCATCTTTACAATCCAAATTTAAAAGGTGACATGAAGTGGAAAGCAGGATTAATTCGATATAGCTTCAGCTAAATCTAAATGGAAAATATGTAAGCAAACATTAGTCATCAGCATTGAAAAATAATTTTATGCAGAGATTTGCTTGGCAGGCAATTATTGATATACATTCAAAAAGTTAAAGTTTTTTAAGTTATTGTTTACATTGGTTTTCTAATTTAAACTTTTTAAATCTTCAGATCCTTGAAACCCAAAGACAAAATTCGTTCAATCTTAAAAGAAATTAATAAAAAAATGAAGGAAAATATCTTCATAAAAATAAACTTATTCTTAAACTAATTAAAAAATAAAAAAAAATTTTTTTCCTTTTTTATTTATTGATATGTGTGAAATTCAATACTAACTTATTTGTTAATATATTTTAAATCCTGCATAATGAAAATTCTAAAAAAAAATCGAGAATGATAATTATGTATTACGAGAAAAAAAATTTAAGTTTTTATTATCGAATAAATTCCTTAAACCTTTTTCTTTTATTTTTTTTTTGAAAGAGCCTGTACAGTATTTGCATGGGGGGGGGTTTTTTGTTGCCCCCGTTTATTTTTTTACTCCAATTATTGAAAATAATCAATTTTCGTATCATTTTGGAGATAAATGTACCATGTAATCCCCACAAATATTTTTTTTAACCCAATTGAAATAAAATTTATCGCCAAATTGGAACAACCAAATATTGGAAATCTACAGCTTATCTGTAACTTATAACAAAAATTCATATCGATTTTATTCTACAATCTAAAATATAAATAAACATCAATAAACCCTGAGTTTAACAAAAACTATTTTAGGCCTTTTGAGCTTTTAGAAGGGTGCTTAAAAGTAGTTGAAACATGCTTTAAATCACAATCTTAGATCGTCTTAAGATTCGGGAATCATTAATTTTTGCTCTTACTATCTTGTCCCTGCTCACCAATATACCCTTTTCTCTCGGATTATTAGTTTTCTCATCAGTTTTTACGATTTTATTATATTTAAGACTTTTATATTAAAAGCACAAGTGTCAAAAACAGGCTTAAAACAAACTGTTTGGGAATACCTTTAATAGTTATTATCCAATTAAAAATAGACTAAGAACAACAAAAACAGTTTCAACTAGTTAACTCTTACTATTACGAATTATATTTTTTAAAAAATAGACTTAAAGATTTGAAAGATTAGTATTTGTCAAAGTCAGCCTTAATCAAGGTAAACCTCAATAAATCAATATTATGAGGGCAAAACTTAGCATCTGATTTATTTACTGTCCTTTTTTTTATTCTAGTGAAACAATCAAGCTCAATACTTTGTCTATTCTACTAAAGATGTTACTGACTCTGCATAACATTATTTAGTTAAATAAAAACCATTATATACTCCAAACTCAATACATGAATTATTTTTCAAAATCTTCAAGTTTCAAACGAGGACCTATGGCGATCACTGTACAGATTCTTATTCAATAAAATGATCCATAGGACTAATGGAAATGATTTTTACAAGTGTCGAGAGTTGGGTTGTTAATTTTGTTTTTTTTACAAGAGAAAAAAATATTAATAAATTATTGTTTGGTTAAAAATTTTTGTACTTAAGTATGATAGTAATTGTATTTGATCTTGTTTTAATTTTTAAACTTTTTTATAATATTCAAAAAGTTGTTTGATTCTCAAAATGAAAAGTAGGAGACCTTATGAAGACCTTTTTGTGGAGGAAACCTAATATTGTGGAATGTGAGTGTTTTTTTTTCTTTATAAAAAATAAAGTATCTTTTTTTCTGTTAAGGCTTTAGTTAAAATTTGACCAAAAGTTTGATTGGATTTGTCCGCGTCATGCTTTGGATCTTTTATCAATGCTTTTGTCTCAGTCATTGTTTGTCAACATGGGTTGTTTTTTTTTTTTTTTTTTAAAAAACAAAAAAAAAAAAAAAAAAAAAAAAAAAAACCTTTTTTTTTCCAAATATTAATAGCATTATCAGTGTTATTGCATTATAGTGTTTTTTGCTTGTTTAGCATTTGTTTGTATTTCTATAAAAATTAGTTACTTAAACTATCTTAATATTTTCTTTAATTGTTTTTGGGATACCAGTTGATCAAAATAAAATGTAAATTAAATTTTTTTTCTAAAAAAATGACTCTTGAAATTTCGATCTTTTAAGGCCTCATAAAATGAAGTATTATTCCCATACAATGGTCCCCTGATTTTTAATTATTTAAATCTAGAAATGATTGTTGAACAAACAGAAAATACTCTTGACCACTGATGAAACGAAAACAAACTTATCATACAAAAAAAATACGCAGAATTTCTTTGTGTGTGCATAATAAATTAATTGTTCTACAACAAGGTTCAAACTAAATTCAATTTTATTTATTTAGATTCCAAGATTTTTCAAAGGATTAGGATTAACTATTTTCATCAATTTTCAATTTTGAAAAAAAAAAAATTTTTTAAATTCTATTTTTTTTATTATTTGAAAACATAGACAAGATATTTGGGACAAACACTAAAAAAAACTCAATTTTTTTTATGCTTTAAAGCGTTGATGATGCAAACCAAGAAGCTACTTTTTTTTCAGAACAGTTGGGTTGTACTGACAATATCCTTGTTTCTTATGAATTTTGGCCGATTGAGAGACATTACAAAAAAATTCTAGATTCTAATACAATTTTTGTATGCTTGTTAATAAAACGAGAATGTATGTTTTTTTAGATTTTCTATCTTTTTTGGTCTTTTTCTTTTCATTTAAAAGCCAAGTTGAGATTAGCGGAATCGACAAGTTTCGTTTTCAAGGCACAAGTTTCCACTGTTTGACGGATTTTGACGCATATATGGCCTTGAAATATTATCCGTTATACCATTCTTCTAAAATCAAAACGACTTTCATTTGTAAAAGAATTACGGCCTTCTCTTAGAAGAAATGAATTTTAATTATTTAAATAAAAAAATTATTTTCCACAAAAAATTACTTATGCTTATTTTTATCTTAGTTCTCAGGATTATAAAGAGCTAAACATTATTCGTCTTGTAGCTTATCGATCCTTAGAACATTCGACTTGTCAAATAAAACCTTTTGTGTACATTAAAAAGCAGTTTTTGTTACACTCCAAAACCGACTTCAAATGACATCCTTTGCCGCATAAAGATTTAACATCTTTATTGGGGGGACACCTAAAAATTTAAAAACCATCTCCTGTTTTATTCAATTTTTGCTAATCTACAATAAAAAAAACTTTCCGTAGTACAGATTTTAAAAAACACTTATTTGTACAGCCATTGTGTTTTACAGCCAAAAATAAATCAAAATCAAAAAATAATGCAGAGGATCAAGTACATTTTGAATTTTTATCATTTTTTAACAACCCACTTTTTACTATAATATTTATTTTATTGCCTCTAAATAGTATTCAAATTAACATAAAGCTATCATAAGAAATGATATTTTGGGTTGATTTTTTGTATTTTTTGTTCATTTCTATTATTAGGTCAAAACAAAAATCAAAACAGTAATTTGTTACTGAGCTGAAAATCGATTTTTTGTAACTCAAAAAAAAAAAAAATTTATTATCATGACCTTTTTAGATCAGTCCTTTCATTATATTTAGAGGTTCAAAAAGAATTTTTTTTCAATCATTTGGAATATTAAACGGGAACAAATAAATATAAGAATTTATTTGTTTTTCGATATAATAAACACAAAAAGAATGTTAAACATAAATTCTCTATCTTTTCTCTCTTTACTATAATTAATTAGATACGTAGTAAGCCGCGTCTTTTTTACCGCGATGTCAACCTCAGAAGTTTTGTTCAATCAAATAAAACTCCTAAAACTGAAGAAGCAAGTGTTAATCAATACAAGAACTTGGCCCAAGTGTCCATGATGCTAAGCCATACATTTGTTATGCGGAGTCAGAAAAGATATATGCACGCATTGATTAAAGACGTTTTATATTTCTGCAAATAATACAGTGGACAAACTAGTCATCATGCTTATTTAGAAATAAATTTTTTTATACGAAGATCGAAGAAAAAAGTGAAAATTAAAAACAAGTGGTTATCTCCCGCCAAAACGGCATTAATTAGTTACAAAAATCCCAAAAAATAATCGAATGTTTGCCAAAAAAAATCAAAAGGTAAAGTAAACTTGAATAAGTTCGTTTAAACTAAACTTATCTACACAAAAAAATCAAACTTTTGTTTAAAGATATTACGTTGATAACGAAAATAGCAATTCAATCACGTTAGTGTAAAAAATAAATCGTATAAGGATCGTAGAAAAAACATACAAGTTGATTTTGTGCACTCGAATCAGGACCTCATTGATCAATTTCACAATTTCTCGCACACTCTTTCTTTCTGTTTAAGTTTGATATCTATGAGTGAAAGGACAACGATAAGATTAATCTATATTTACAAAGCACCATGAAAAAGTAATTTATAGTTAAAAAAATTTTTTCCCTAATAATTATAGTATTTATATTTTGTTAAGGACACATATCGTTTATTTCATTTTGTTTAAAAATTCTTATATTTCTTCATTAAAATACAAACATTGAATATGAGTCGCCGACAAAGCTTAATCTGTTTCTATGATGTGTATTCAAGTGTGTATTTTGGAAGGAAAACATCATTCAAAAATCTCACCAACATGGATCAGGCTTTGAAAAAACTTTAAAAAAAAAAATGAACTTCAAATAAGTTTTCATTATCTTGATTTAAAGTTGTTAGGTTTTGATGTATGTTTCATTTTTTTGACACATTTTTTTTTTTAATATAAATAATTCTCTTCATACAGTTTTTTATTTTTTGTTGATAAAAAAAATGAGTGGGACATAAATACACCTTCACCTAAATAAAATTTACTTGTTTGTATCACCCATTAACAAATAATTTTAATCTATTTTTTAGAGTAAAAATACTATGAGACGCAAAAATTTGATACCTTTGCATGGAAACTCTCCAACAAAAAATGCTTTTTTTTATTCGTTTGTGGAAAAAGGTACGGGAATCCACGAAGGCATCGTCTTCATGAAGTGAAAACCCAATCACTAAAGATTTATTCCACAATTCTCAAAGAATTTTACGTAAAAACATGATGCCAGGTGTGCTGTAAAATTCATTTGGAAACCAAATGGTTTTTTTGAAAAAAAAAGAAAAACTTTTTGTTTAGTTCCAACAAAGATTGTATTGCATTCCCTAGAAAAAGACTGCATCCCTTTCTACAAAACCCCCTGACTTGTTGATCAGAATGTTT